>BMAV01017778.1:110049-181994 GCA_019973955.1 Trichonephila inaurata madagascariensis | reverse complement strand
CATTTATAAATATAAATAATTATGTGTGAGCAATTTATAGCTATCATATTTTTAGCCATGTACTTAACTTTAGGTACAACTTACATTAAGTTTACTAGAATATATATATACATATAACTTAAACTTTGTAGTGCTTGTTAACTTATCATTCTGTAAAATAATGTTAATAAAATATTTTTTTAAAAAAGCTTAGTTTTATGATTTAAATATTATTTAAATTTTTTATGAAGATAATGTGCAATATTTAAAAATTTTAAATGTTTATTTTAAGAAAAATATTCATTGTATTGGAAATAATTAAATTTAGTAACATGCAAGATATATGAGTGCTATAGGTAAAGTAGATTCTCAGAAAATGTATAGGAATCCACTCACAAAAAAACTCATTTTAAGAAAATAAAAAAAATTATATATTTTTCATCATGATTTTTTAAAATAATATTTTTAAAATTCATATTTAAAGTCAATAGGATTAGTGTGCTTTATTTTATTACCTTTGTTTTTCTTTTAGTTTTAAGTTATTACTGTTTAGATTTCTTTGTAAGTTTTGCAAACACATGCGTCATCAACGATTCACAGTATCTTCCATATAAAACACTAATATTTTATACAATAATTTTTTACTACTTTTATACTTCACTTTGAGAACTATTCTTGCATGATATTTTAGCATTTAGATTAATTGATTAGATAAATATGTAGCTGAAATGTTTTGTTAAAATTATAAAAATAAATCTTGTTTTTAAATTGTCTTACATAACTGTTTGAAATTAATTAAAAAAAAAAAAAAAAGAGTACAGTGTTCAAAATTTTGTCCCTTTAAAAAGGGGGAGTAGTATTTCGCTTATCATATTAAAATTCAATTTTCCAGCTTTCCTTTTGTAGAATTATAAAAAATAATACAGCAACAGAATTAGCGAGGTATTCTTCATTTTTTAAAACCACAATAAAAAAAAATGTACTTTAAAGATTTGGGAACCTTAAATTCTTAAAATAATAATTTCTTATTATAACTTTTATTTTCGTTTTTTATATTAAAGAAACCCCTTGATATTGAGTCTAATAAATGCATAATATAATCATTCCACAAATCACATATTTTATTAATTTTTTGAACATTGAGAGCATGCAGCCCCCGATTTAATATAAAATAGATCACGTGGCCCGCAATACCATATGAGTTTGACGTGCCTGGTTTATTGCTATGAAAGGCCTATAGGAGCTCGTCATAATTCAAACTGTAGGAAAATGATGGAAATTCGATCAAACTAATTGATAATTTTTTATATTTCTTCCTAATACTTAATTGTACTACAGAATGTAAAAATGTTTCTAAAAATAATTGTTAAAATCGTTGAAACACAATAAGCATCTCAAATCAAGTATGTGCAGACTTAATACATTTAAAGAGCTATTTTTTTAAAAAATTTTATGGTTATTTAACAATTAATTTTAGTTAACCAAATCTGATTAAAAAAGCTATTCAGATTTTCTTCTATTTTTATTTTGAAAATGATGAATTTTACAAAATTGTATGTAAGTATGACTTTGCAAAAGTGTGTTTGTCTGTGTGTGTGTGGATCTAAAAGATCTCAGCTCTTTTCTAGGAAAATTAGTAAATTGTGTGTATGTGTTATAAATTTTCAATAATATCTCTATTTTTTATATGACCTACTTGTGTTGAATAGGGTAAGGTTCTTTTTAATATTTCTATATTTTATTTTGATTAATTAAACACGATATTGATCGCATAGTTTCTGATGATCACTGTTTTAGTAAAATGATTATTTTATTAATTTGTCATTCACAATGCTATTTTGAATTTAGTGATGTCATTTGTTTGTTATTTTAGTTAAATTTAACAACATATTTACTTATATTTAATTTTTATTTTTCTGTTTTGAGAATTTTTTGCAATATAAAATAAGGTGCTTAACTTTAGGCAAAAGATGTAATTTTGAATAAATATTTGGTTATTTGAAGAAAAACAGCATAATATTATTAAAAAAAAAAAAAGCTGTGATTTTCTTTGAATATTTATGTTTTGAGCCAGAATGTGAAAAAAAATGTAAAATTTTAGCTACTTTTGCATATAAATGCCTATAATTATTCTAAATAAAATGAAAATTATTAAGAAAAACTTGGAGGTTTTTTTCTGTTGCGAAGTTTTTATACTTTTGTTTTGTGACAGCAAATTTCTGTTTATGTATTTGTTTAGTGTGCTATTTAAAAATGATGCAAGTAAGCTTATGCAATTTTAAGTAATTGGATTGAATAATTAAAATGATCTAATTATTTAAAACATTTTGTGTTCTAAAAGAACAAAATGCTACCACACACACCATGAATAAAATACAAATTTAAAAAATAGAGATTAAGTACAGACTTTTGAAAGCTGTACTTAATCTCTATTTTTTAATTTTTATTTTATTCATGGTGTGTGGGGTAATATTTTTTCTTATCAAATGGTAAAAATGTTGATGGGCATATTTTATTTTACCATAGATTGTGTTAATTGTTCTTCATTGCTTTTTATTTTAATAACTGTAATTAATCTTCCAATTGCTTCAAGCAACTGAAGATCATGCTAAAACCTTAGTGTTTTTTAAATTTATAGTTTTAGAAGTAAATTTTGTGTGTTTTTAACTTAAAGCTGTCTTACATCTAACAAGGGGTTGGCACGACTAAGGAAATGCATTTGGGATCGAGACTTGGTATAATAGTCGTACTCTTTTAGGGTGTTTACCCCTCAATGTAATTCCGTTGAATGGCCAGTCAATTGGGAGAAATCAACCTTCGAAATTCATGCTTAGCTTTTATACAATTAAATTTTAATTTTCCCCAACGAGTTCGTAGCTTGATAGGTAAATCGTCTGCTTTCTATGCTGGAAGTAAGGGTTCGATTCCACGCACGATCAACTTTTTTTCTTCAATTCATTTAATTATTTTTTTTAATTAAATAAATTTATTTATGAAAGGTTTATTAAATATTAAATGATATTTTTTTTGTAATTATTTTGTATTTTATAAAATTAAAAAAATGTAATATATATATTTTAAATTTTTTACTAGTAAAGTTATTAAAAACAATTATTAATTAAAAATATTTAAAGTTATTATTAATTAAAAATATTTATTAATAAAAATTATTAATAATTAATATTAGTAAATTATTATTTATTAAAATTAATTAATCATTAGTTCATATTAATTACTATTTATTATAATTAATTATTAGTAAATATTAGTATTAATAAGAAATATTATTAATTTATTATTAAAATTATCATTAATTTATTATAGAAATTATTTAAATAAATTTATTAAAATTATTTAAATAAACTTTTTGAAATTAAATAAATTTATTTGAAAAGGACTTATTAAATATTTTATAAAATTGTAAAATAATTAATTTAATAATAATATAGTTTATAAATTATTTTATATTATATGTAATATTTTATTTGTAGTATATTTTTTTTGTATTTCACATTATGAAACTATTTGCAACTATTTTTTTTTGTAAAATATCATTTAATACATTTATTATATATTTTATTATAAATATTATTTATTAATATAAAATATATTTATAAAATTTAATATAATTATTTATATATATATAATTAAAGTAATTTTTTTATTTTATAAAATACAAAATAATTACAAAAAATATCATTTAATATTTAATAAACCTTTCATAAATAAATTTATTTAATTAAAAAATAATTAAATGAATTGAAGAAAAAAAGTTGATCGCGCGCGTGGAATCGAACCCTAACCTCCAGCATAGAAAGCAGACGATTTACCAATCAAGCTACGAACTCGTTGAGGAAAATTAAAATTTAATTGTATAAAAGCTAAGCATGAATTTCGAAGGCTGATTTCTCCGAATTGACTGGCCATTCGATGGAATTTCATTGACGGGTGAATACCCTAGAAGAGTACTACTATTACACCAAATCTCGATCCGAAATGAATGTCCTTAGTCGTGCCCTCTCCTTGTAAGTTAATTTTGTGAAATTTTCTGTTCTACTGACCTATAAGTTTATATTAAAAATAATTAGAAGCAAAATAATGTTATAATATAATTTCTGTGAAATCTGAATTTTGGTTACATATTTAGATGTAGTTATTGTGAAATATTAACATGTTTTTATACTTGCTATTCATTCTCTTAGAAATTCATTTCCATTATATATAAAGAAGGGTTTAGAGAGAGTTGCATGACAAGGTGTATTTCAATGTTATATATATAATTGACTTGGATCATTTATTCTTTTACATCTGATGTAAAATGCTAACAGAAATCATATAAAAAAATATTTTATCTTTTGGCTCGAGTACGAGTACAATATTTACACCAATTATATTGTGCAAATACAATAAAAGTAATTTTAGTGAATAGGTAGCTATTGAGAAAATGAAAGAATCTTATTGAGTTTTAATTAAACAAAATTTTTATTTTTTTACTTGATTTATGTTTGACACATATTTCTGTATGAATTTTACCTATACGAATACATGATGTATAAATTATTTGGTTTGTAACAGATTGTTGTTTTAATTTGCATTTTAAGTGTGTTTTTATAAACCCTAAGTGAATATTCGGATTTTTAGTAGAAAATGCAGACTTAACAAAACAATGTATATTTGTTTTAAACAGATGAAGATTAATTCCTTCATCTATGCATCAGTTTAAAAATAAAATAACAATGGCTCTAATACAGGGGTACTCAACCTTTTTTTCTGCTGGGCCGCATACATATGTCAGTTATTTCATGCGGGCCACAAGATAAATGGGGAGGGGGTGGGGAAATGCTTTAAGAACGAGATATCATTGCAAATTTAAAATGTGGAAAATTGATCAAATTATTATAACTCCTGTTTTGCTGTTTTTAATTATTATTTTTTATATTTTTTATTTTTGTCACCAACACTAAATTAAAAGCATTTAAGAAACACTCTTCACAATCTCTGCATCAGTAAATTGTTTCATATGATTACCAATAATGTAACAAACTTCCTAGGATGTCTTTGTTACCACTGTGATATTACCAATGACAATACACTTTGTTGCTGTTGCAAAGATTATTCAAGAAAGCCTATTTATTGCCTCTTGAAAGAGATCTTCGAGGAAAAGTGTTATTAGTATTTTTTAAATACAGCACTTTTGTGACAAATCAAACAATTACTGATCCATGTTTGTTTTCACTACAAAATAGTCAACCTCCCAATCGTCTTGAAACAATATATTTTCTTCGAATATTTTTCGCTTGCAAGATATGAAAGATAGTTAAAAATTAGTTCCACCCATAAAATTGCCGCTACTCCACTGTTGTCTGTAATCACTAACTGTAACCGTTCCAAATAGAAAAAGAATATCAATTTGTACCCATATGACATCGACAGCAAAAAGCAAAATGGATATATTTGATTTCATGATAAAGAATTTCCCACTGAATTTTTAATCTAATGTTCTTTTAAATAAGTGAATTTCTCAGAGCAATGGGTCATGACAAGGCCACATAAAAAGGCTCGGTGGGTCGCATGCAGCCCGTGGACCACAGGTTGAGTATCGCTTCTCTAATGTGTTTGAAAAAAAAATTACCTTATTTTTTTTCTCTTTTTATGAAGTGTTAGGCTATGGTTTTATATTACTTGTATTATATCAAATTTACTGTATTAAAATATTTTTTTCTCTAGCCAGAAAAAAGTTATCTTGTTTGTATTTATGTGACATTACTTAGTGGCATGGAACTAATGAACAGCCATTTTTCAAAAAATAAAATTCATCTTGGTGCACTATATGCAATTCTATATGTAATGGTGACTTTCTTCATTATGCTTCCAAAATTCCCTAGTTTTTGCTATTTAATTTAAAGAATAGCAAATGTTAAAAAATGAGCATGCAACTATACTATTGAGAAAGTACATATAATTAAGCCAAAGAAAAAAAACAACCAATAAATTATCAAAGGAAAATATCTGTATGAGTTATCATGAACATAAATATAATTATATGATATAATATATTGATTAATAAAAATACAAGTCAAAAATTATAATTTTAACTTCTAAAATTGAGATGATATACTTTTTTGCTAAAAACTTGCCATCGTTTAACTAGAATCTCCAGTAAACTTTTTCTGATTTAAGAAACAACAACAAAGAATGCTACTGAAAACAGGAAAAACAAAAACTGCTCTGAAAGTAATCTTAATCTACTTCAGCTGATCATGTTACAAATGGTGTGCCGCGAAATATCTCAGCTGTAATTCTTTATTTTTTAACCTTTTTATTATTCCATCCCCTTTTCTTGATTTCTTTTTTTTTGCAGAGTTATCTAGATCGGAAATGTAGGATTGTTTTCACAAAATTAGAGTAGTGTAGCTTGACTAAATGTAGATCTGGCTCCATTAAACAAGAGATAACCCAGAAACAAAATGTATATCTCTCTACAACCCTGATGTCAAAAAGACTACACACACACATCCTCATTTTCAGTATTAAAAAATTATCATTTTGTTTTTATATAGTGAATTATGTATAATTTGTAAGTCTTGACATATCACGTAAGCACAACAATCAATTTGCAATTTTCTTACTACGAACAAATAAAATACGAAAAAGAACAGTACAAAATAATTAAAAATTGTTTGGAGGGTAATAACTATATGGTTTTTACCTTAAATGAATGAAATATTAAGCTGCAAAAGAAGAGTTCGCATCCATATCGTGTCCACAGGTCACTAATTTGATTCATCTACCATGGCCAATATCATTAAGTATCCTTAATATAATGTTAATGTGATGAAATTTAATGTTATGTTATAGAGATCTGGTCAGACCAAAACATAGATACAAGAATACACAGATGGAATGCACTAAGTTTATTTCAAACTGTACGCATAATTGGAGAATCATGTTTTGTTAACATAAACAGTTTAAATCTGTTGATGCTAATAGAGAGTTAATAAGATTATTCTTAGACATCCTATCAATTGTTTTGCTGATTTCATGATGCTGAAATTAATTTTCCAGTCGCATTTATCTCTTTCATTATAATTAGGGAAGATTTAGCATAGTCCTATTGTTTTGTATGTATTATTTTCAGGCTCTATGAACTGAAAAATCTTTAAGTGCGCTTATCTTAAGTATACTAGAACAAGTTAACTCATTCTACTGATCAGCTAAGGATGAACAAAAGTAAAACTTCTCGGATGTTAATATAGTATTTAGCTCTCGATATTGTTCCATTCACGGGATGTCCCAAACTTTGCACAGTCAGATTTATCATTGAGAGTACATAAAAATGCCAAAAGAACTGTAAATGTACGATCAGCCTTGTGAAAAACCAGGGGTCGGTAAAGTTCTAGCTTTGGTGTCCCAAACCAATTTACCAATATGATTCAGCATGCCACACTTTTGAAAATATTTGAAACAGTTCTACTCACGCGGCAATGCATGCAGAGGTCAAAAATACAGATTTAGAGTTTTATTATATATTAATTATGCATAATTTAAAGATATTTATTAACATAAAAATAAACATAGAATATAGCTATTCCATCAACATATATGAAATAAGTTAAAATTGTAGACATATATATTATGTTTCTTTTTTAATAATATTTATTAAAATAAGAAATATAAACAACATAAATTATAATTATTCTTCAGTATAGTTAAATAAATATTTCAATGCGAACCTTGTCCCTGCACCGCTCTACTTATTGCAATATCAAGGGTTTACGTAATTTGTGACTTTCAATTTGACATAATTTTAAATGTTCAGCTATTAAACGACTTCTTTGTGGGCTTAATATATATTATATGAGAAAAAATTTATTCAGATGCATATATAGAACCAAAAGCAGAGCACATACAATTTTCTTTAAACATTAAAATCGCTCCGGAAAGGGTATAAAGCAATTTGAAATAGGTGTCGACAGTACCGGTTTATCCATTGGGTGCCCAGGGGCCGGGGCTCGGAAGGGCCCGGATAAGCTGAAAATAACCAGATTTTGGGCTATAAATTTCGATCCGCCAAGTGCAAAGGGAGTCGTAAATCTTCTGCGTCCAGGGCCCGAAATGAATTTAAACCGGCACTGGGTGTCGATTTATCGATAGAGTTATCTTCCAGATATTTTCATACTTTGTAAACTTTGCTTTCAATAATTCTAAAAAAAATCACGACGCAGCAAAAAGAGATGTTTCATTTTACAAGTATTTATACAATTTTTTTTACTTGAATTGAATATTTAAAAAAATGAATCACAATTTTAACGGAGGATGTTATGTTTTTTTTTTACGTAAATTATACAAACCACACCCAAGCAGATTCAGCAGAATCGTTTTATGACAAAGAATTGAAAGAATGAAAGCCTTAAAATAGAAAAGCTCATGAGACGTAGACAGGAGAGACAGTAATTTAACTTTATCTCAACTTTTTTTGCACAGTGAGATGGAGTGCCACCGCGTACCATAGGTTGCCAATCTAGTCCAGTCATATTAGGGTTTCAGTGCGGAATGAGAGATAATAAGCTGAAAATTCGTATAGACCTTTATTTTGGCACTCTAAATGTCGTCTCATAAAATCTCGTGTCCGCGTCTTAAGATATTTGAGGTCAAAAAATCGGTTTTTTGCAAATATCTCGTTTTTTATGGCTTAATGTTATTTGCATTTGTTATAAATATTGTAGAGAATAAAATTTTCTATAACTTTTGTTTGGAACATTTTTTATACATCAAAGTATTTTTGAGATAGAGGGCGTTGAACGTGCAGCGCTTAGTCATATAAAGTCTATAAGCCTTAAAAATATACGTAGTTAAAAACATTTGGCACTTTTTATTAATTATTACATTACATTTAGTAATAGATTTCATTAATCAAGCATATATTTCTTTAACTACTTTGAACAACACTGTTCGTGTAGTTCAAAAGTTGTGGACAGATATGCTTAGAGTATTTTTTAATTATATTCTATTATTATACATACTAATTACATTTAAAGTAGAAAAAAATAAAGTAAGTAATTTTTAATTATATTTTTATTTAAAAATATCGTTTTTTATACTATTACAATTGAAATTCGGATGTGAAGAGGTTTTACAAAAATTTTAATAATAAGACGAACACACATGAATGTTAATATTTTTTTCTTCCTCTTTTTCGTGGTCTTCCAGTCACTCGAAAATTTCCAATTCATTCTCATTATTTTCGTCATCAAAGATATTTGTCTCCAAATCTTGAAGGATTTCGGGATCAAAAGTACAATCTTCATCGAGATCGCTCTCATATCGTGAAACATTGAAAAAAGCTTGCCCATTATACTGGCCACAAGCTGAAGATCACCCCCCCGTTTTCCCACATCCACAGGTGACCAAACTATTTTTAATTTATATTGTTTTGAGTAATTCATCTGGAGCAGGCGGAAATTTTGTCATATGGTTTCCCAAAGAATTCATTTCGGAACCCAACCCCTTCCGGGGTTCTAAATGATTCCCAACCCAAAGTTTGAACTTGATTAAAAAGACTGATGTGTTGATGAGCCGCACACTTATTGGTGGAATATTGAATAACGAGGGGTTTTATTGACTTTGTTGACTTTATGAATTAGTTAACGAAAAATTATCAATACTATTCTCAGTTTTGGGACCATTGTATATCGCCAACAAGACTGTACCATTTTCGCAATGTTTGCTGACAGTTTTCTTCTTGGAATACTTGAGCTATTTACCCAAATTGGGAAGATTCTCTAATATTCCAAATAAGGTTCCCCTTTTAAAAAAAAAAAATGCAGATGTGTCACAGCCACTAAATTCGTGCGAAAAAAAATGTGCTTTTACAATGTGGATATTTATCAAAACTTTTGGGAAAAGTATATTTGAGTTTTAAATTCCCTTTTTTCCCCTTTTTTTAAAAACACTTCTTCTTGATGTGATTAAATACGTTCAATTAAATGACGAAAATCAATATTTCTCCCCCCTTGACGGGGTCTTGTGGTGTTCCGATTCTTCAATGCTGACGTGAACTCTGCATGTCTCTGGCCTGTTTTTGTCATATCAACAGATACTAATTTCCTTTTAAAGTAGTAGAGACTTTAGAGTAGTAACTTCAGAGTAGAGAGCTTGAACAAAAGTAATTAAACACGTTTTTTGGCCATGTAATTTAGCAATATTTGTAGCGCAATGTCAGGTAGTATAAATTGTGTCTACGTTACAGGCAAGATAAAGAAAGAAACAACTAGAATCACAATAAAAGAAAGAAACATAACCTGAGAAGAAGAAAAGTCCTTATTATTTTTAGTGAGCTATTCGAGAATGCCATTCCACCCAGACAACGATGAAATATTCTTCCACACTTTCCGTATAATCACAAAAAATCAACTCCGCGTTAAAAAAAATTTCTGTTAATGCTCGATCATCATGTAGATTTTTAACTTGAATTTCTGCTGTATCCAGGTACAATTGGTTTTTCATATGCTAGAAGAGACATGTGTGAGATTGCTGCTAACTCTTTTGCACTTGGTTTGGTTGTACATTTTTGTATATGGTCAACATATATCTTTTGGAGTAGCAATCTTAATCATCCCCATAAAATGGAGAGTATTATTACCATCAAGAGTATGGACATTTATATTGGCATTGTCTCCAACATATTGTACTAGCGCGCCTTATTTCGATGATAAAATATGAGGCTGTGGATGGTAAGCTGTTGAAATTTCGAACTGTACTGTATTACCATACGAAGCTGCAAATCTCAAGCTGTATAGCACATCTATTAGTCTTTCAGATCCATATCTTTTATGAAGAAATACAGAAAGGCTTAATAGTAGCTGTGATGAAAATGATCGTTCTCGTAATGCAGCCATTATTGCATGACTTATTGACGTGCATTTTGTTTTTGAATCAGCTATTTTTCCCTTTCTGTTTTTCATTATGACTTCCTGTGAGAAATGCAATAGACTTTTGGGTATTTCTTGATTTTCCTTGATTAACATTTTACTTGGAGGTGGATAAGACTTGGCTTCAACGACAGATGACCGAATGTCTTCATGAATAATAGCTGCTGCAGCTTCTACAATTCGCAACCATTCATCTTTGGGATCACTTTTTTATTCTCATACCAAGCTTTTGATAATATATTAGCTTGTGTATCCTTAAAAATATGATTGTAAAAGTTTTTACTTTTGTCGTAATTATTACATCTGTCAAATATTTTTGTTGAAGTCTCGTAATTTTAGTTTTATTGTCTGGTACATACCCCGTCAGGACATCTCTGAGCTCTTTCAATGTAAATTGCGAATCTTCGTGATTTTCGAAGTAATTAAAACTCTCTGCCATAGCTTCTGAGATTTGATTATCTTGGCGATGCTTCTTTTCAGTAGATGGTAGTCGATTTAAGAAATTAGCGTAGTAGAGGGTATAATATTTTGCTTCAGAAGCAATCAAATCATACTCACAAAGTATATGATCTTTCACTATTCTCTATGGAATCACTACGTTCTACTTTTTTTTAAACATTGTATTTAAATTAGGGAGTACTCACTTTATTGAGCTTGCGCCTGTATCAGCTAGTTGACCACAAAATAAACAGGCTTTTGAAATCAAACGCTTCGTCTTTTACGAAGAACACTAGGTGTTGATAAATGTTCGCTGTTTTCAATGTGTCATTTCGATGTTGGCACTCGGTATGTACACATTCTCGGGGTTGAAAAATTTAAACAATCAATGTGACCGTCATTTCGTTGCGCGCGCGATGCTGGCTACTTTCAAAGTTCTTAAACCACGCACTACATTACTAGGATCACCTTGTGATATGATTCCTTACATATAAAACACAAATCAGCCATAACTCTCAAAATTTTACGTCCGTCGTTCCAAAATACAATTTGAAACTATAGAATAAACGTGGCTAGTAGAAACTGGTTTGTTGAAAAAGGAATCGGTTTTTACTATACTGCTAAACAATTCTCTTTCAACTAGCTGTAAATAGAACGTTCGTATAATAGGGGTCCGCAGGTCTAGGTATAATCCGTGCAGAAAGAAACAAATTGGAAGGTTTATACATTTTAAAGAAATTGTACTTAATTTTTTCCCACTTAAAATGTAATTAGTATATATTAAAATAATATTAATGTCTATAATTTCAGTTAACTATTTTTTAATTACACGAACAGATGAGGGTTATTAAAAAAATATACTTGTGATTGAAAACTATTACTAAAAGTAATAATTTACAAAAATGCCAAATGTTTTTAACTATGTATATTTTTAAGTTTATAGACATGATACGGCGTATTATACCATATGACTAACGGTTGACCTTGTATTATGCTGTAGATAGCTAAGCGCTGCGCGTTCAATGCCCTCTATCTCAAAAATGGTTTGATGTATAAAAAATGTTTCAAACAAAAAAAAAGTTATAGAAAATTTTATTCTCTACAATATTTATATTAAATGTAAATAGCATTAAGCCATGGAAAACAAGATATTTGCAAAAAACAGATTTTTTGACCTTTGACCTCAAACATCTTAAGACGCGGACACGAGATTTTATGAGACATTTAGAGTGCCAAAAGAAAGGTCTGTACGAGTTTTCAGCTTATTATCACTCATTCCGTAGTTGACCCTTATTTTTGACAAACATGACTGGACTAATCCCTGTGCTAGACGATTGGTCTTTACGAGTCATCAGGATTCAAACCCACGACTCGACTAAAATGACGCCAGACACGAATTCAATTATAAATGTCGTCGTGAATCCACATCAGGCAGTGACCTTTGGAGACTGTAGGGAAATTTCAGAGCGGATCCGTGGATTTTCTTTAGCCCAAATGCGACAATTCTGTGTGTCGACTGTTCCATTGAGGTAGAAATGAGCCTTGTCACTCTACAGAATACTCCAAGGCTACGGCAGATCAACATTTATCCTGTTGAGGAAACTGACTGTGAATGAGAGACGTTGTGGCTTGACCCAATCAAGCAGCTCCTGGGTATGGCGGATCTTGGATGGGAAGTAGTGCATTATGTTTCGGAGTACTTTTCGGACGGTGCTGTAAAAAAAGTGAGTGAATATTAAGGTCGCACTATTCAGCTATTCTAAGGCTTTTGGTGACGGACCTCGTAATTTTGAACCACGGTCAAGTGACGAAGACGATGCCTTAATTGGCACCCCCTCACCTAACTTCCACACCACACCAATGAGAGGACGCTTGAGCTTCGACAGATTTAATGTGCATCACCCGCCCTACACGGTGGGTCTGCAGCGGTACTAGGCTTAAACTCATGACACGCCGTCCATAAGTCCGTTACCTTGACCACTAGGCTACCACGGCCACACGGTGCTGTAAGAATAACCTGTCTGTCGAGAAACTGCACGTGCGCTGCTGCCCCTAAACTGATTTTTGTGACTGTGCGTCAATAGCTGTCTTGACGGCATCAACAAGTACTGATGTGACACGTTTACGTCACGTCATTTTGAAAAAGAGTATTAGAAGTGCTGATTTTGTGAAGAAAAGGGAAAATTTATAAAAGTAGAGAAAGCCCGTGCAACGCCGGGCCATGCAGCGAGTTTTGGAACTAAAATTTGTTTTCGGAATTCCGTGAGCGCATCTCGTATACACCCCATTTACCAAATTTTGTTGATTCCGTTCACCTGTTTGCGTTGTAAGATGCCATTCATAGAGGAAGTTTAATTATAACCACCCGGGGGTACTTTAAAAGTTTGATTTTTTTTTTCTTTTGTCAAAACCGCACTTATTTTAATTTCAGTTTTTAGTTTATTAAGTGCAGGATGGCTGTAAAGCGTTTTAACTGTATTCCTAACTGAAATTAATATTATTTGCATACAGTTCATTCGTTGTCTATAATTCTAAAACCACTAATCACACAACAGGAATTTTAATCTCTAAGAAAGAAGTTCGTCAAAATTTTTTACTATGAGAATTTAATTAATCTTTTACAACTGAAGTTACTGCCATATGGAATGCTTTAATGTATTGGGTTACGGATGTAGAGAAATATGTTTTTTTACTGACAGTTTTTCCATTTTGAAAAGTTTCCAAAATATCAATAGAAAATAGAATCCAGTAGTTTTAAATTTAATTTCATCCAGCAAGAAATTCTGGATGAAACTTAAATCGTTCGTTCACTTTCTTTTGGGTCCCTGCACATAAAGAAATCGAGATTATTGAAGAAAAATTAGCTAAGGCTCCTTCAGAATATTATCATTTCGATTTTAACGGAAAATCTCCAATCTTTACCAAAAGACGGTATAAAAGGAAAAGGGATGTATGGACAAAGTGCAGGATATAAAAAATTCAATTATATTTCCCAACTTGATAGTTGGAACACATTCGAGTGGCAAATAAAAGATTTACAGAAGTTTTGATTAATAAGATGTGATCTCTATAAAGTTAGCATTACATGATTTGTTTTTTTATTTAAATGTGATCTGATTTTCCGCTGTATTCGGAGTGAAGTTTTAGAGACTGACTAGCAGACACTTCATGTTAACCTGCTCTATAAGAACAAAGTTCAAAGAGAAATCTTGAAAAATACACTCATGGACAAAAAAAATCAGCGCACCAAGAAATAATAGCGAGATCGTAAAGAAACTTGGCATGAAGGTACATGTCGGGGAGATATGCAAATGATTAGAAATGCAGCGTGATTGCGCATTACGCATAGCCGGTATAGGGCATTTAACGTCGTTCTCCGTGGAGTATAAAACAGGTAACTAAAGCTTGTTTGAGTGTGCTGAATCGTTTACAAAGAAAGAGTTGAGGTAGACATGCCATTATGCCGTTTTCGAAGACAATATGAGCAGCTGTCGCAGTTTGAGAGGGGGGAGAATCATCGGCATGATGGAAGCTGGGTGGCCAACTAGGTGAGTAATTCGTCAATTAGGCCGCTCTGATTGTATTGTGAGGAGGTGTTGGGACCAGCGGATCCGAGAGATGTGATTTACACGAAGACCAAGTTCAGGACGCCCTCGACAAACCAGTCGTCGAGAAGACCGCCACATCGTTTGAAATGCACGCGTACAGCCCACTGCTTCATCGGCCGCCATCCAAGCATAGGTAGGACCTTCACTAGGGGCCCCTCGAACCGTACGAAGGGCATTTGGGATCGCGGCGTCCATTACGTGTGCTGCCCTTGACGCCCACCCATCGACGTCTCCATTTAGAGTGGTGCCGCGCACGAGGAAACTGGACTGCAGCGAAATGGAACCAGGTCGTCTTTAGCGACGAATCCAGATTCAATCTCAGCAGTGATGACAATTGTGTTTGTGTGTGGAGACCCCGTGGTGAACGCCTCAATCCTGCCTTTGTTTTACAGCGACACACCGCTCCCACAGCTGGTGTGATGGTATGGGGTGCCATTGCCTACAATACACAATCACCCCTAGTATTGATCCGTGGTACCATGACAGCCCAGCGGTATGTCCATGATATCCTGCAACCACATGTGCTGCCACTCATACAATGGCTGCCAGGAGCCATTTTTTAACAAGACAATGCTCCGCCTCACACGGCAAGGGTGTCACAAGAGTGTCTCCGCACTGTTACAACCCTTCCTTAGCCTGCCCGATCCCCAGATATGTCTCCAATCGAGCATATCTGAGATCATATGGGATGGCGAGTTGGGCATCCCACCAGTTTGAACGAACTAGAGGCAAAGTTACAGCAAATATGGAACGAAATGTCTGAAGACATCATACAGAACTTGTATGCCTCAATACCCTATCGTATCTCATCGTGTATTTGCGCTATATAGAGAGGGTTCAACAGGGTATTAAATCCTCCATTCTTTTGCCTTTTTCTCTTAAATAAATGATCCTTTTTCTTTGATTTTCTAATCATTTACTTATATCAAAGTAATCATTACGTATATAAAATTTCGTTTCATTTTGACGACTCCTTGGTGCGCTAATTTTTTTGTCCATGAGTGTATTATATTTCACAACAAGACGAATGACCCTACTCTTCAATTGCGCGATGCAATTAAAAAAACAAACAAAAAACACACACATTCAAAAGACTGAAAAACTTTGGATATTGTCCTGCAAGTTCCGAAACTTACCAATTTTCTTCTAGTTTATTCGGAGCAAAAGGTTTTATCCAGGTCTCCAACATATTAACGGTCAAACAGTGAACTGAACTGAATTTGTTCAGACTTGTCGTGTGCATTTTTGTTTCATATTATTCAAACTTTTCATTGATTTTACTAAAACAAATAGTTCTTTTCAAAACTAAAGATCATTTTATATTTTATTTTTATTGATAAAAGAAATAAATATGGTTCTTATAACAATCAGATATAGAAAAACTAAAGATCGACCTACTAAATCGAAGAATGTTATCTGAAAATAGCAAAAAGCGGTGACAGAAATCTTCTGAAACTTTACCAATTTTTAATGAAAGAAACTGCAATATATACTGAGATTCTACAGCGAGGTCAATCATTTAACACTGTGACATTTTAACACGCTTTTATAAGTTTCACTTGTATGTAACCGAATCTTTGAACTCGATTTTTACCCACTTCAAAGGTCACACAGATTAATTCGAAATTTTGCACACTTGTCAAGGACCAATGACAATACAATAATTTCATAATTTTGTTCCATTGTCTTGATCAGAGGAATAACGATTTCCAGATTTGGCAACTTGTTCCACATATCACTTCCAGATTTGGCGAATAAAAAGTAAGATAATATGCTTGTGGTTAATACAAATAAAATAAACGTGTTCTTTATGTAAGAAAGGGTAGGGTGGGTGCGTCAGCAATTTCTTACCGTTTACGGTTACGTTTACCGTTTATAAACAATTGTCTAGTTTTTCTCAAAATGGAAATTAAAAAAGACTCGTGCATGTAAAAAAAATTATGTTCTAACTGCTAATTTTTTAAATATTTTTATGAAGCAATACGTTTAGAAGTGATGATACGAATTAACATTATAGCAATACGTTTAAAAGATGAGAATAGGATTGACACATTTAATATTTCTTCTTAAGACACTTTTATTAGTTTGACCTGTGTATCTATAGAGACGGGATCTTTTGAAATATAACGATACAGGACTCATCCGAGGCCCCGTAAACGGAGAGAATAAATACTCTTCAGACCCGTTAATTCATATCCTTTGAAGAACAAGACTAATTCCAGAAGCCACATTATTCCGATTCCAAATATCAAACTCAAGGATATATATTCATCAATAAATAATAGTTTAAAAAACTAAAAAAAACAACAACAAAAAAAAACACGCTTTTATTGTAGATCGAACTAAAAATTGAAAAATAAATTATTGTTTAAAAAAAACTAAAAACACACTTTTATAGTGAATCGAACTAAAAAGAAAAAAAGTAATAATAGTAATTCTTAATGTAAGAATAAAATTATTAACGAGAAAATTAATGTCATTGTGGTAAGAGCGTGGGTTGCCTTGTACTACATTTTTACACTAACTCAGCATTTACAAATGGAACTCTAGTAAGAAATTGTAACAATTGATGTAGATCGAACTATAAAAAATGAAAAATAAATTATAGTTTAAAAAAAAAAACTAAAAACACGCTTTTACAGTGAATTGAACTAAAAAGTAAAAATAAATAAATTAATAATTCTTAATAAAGGAATAAAATTACTAACGAAAAAATTAATGTCATTGTGGTAAGAGTGTGGGGTGCCTTGTACTACATTTTTACACTAACTCATTTAGGAATGGAACTAGTAAGAAATTACAGCAGTTGATATATAGAGCACGTCACGCTTTTACCCCAATGACATTAATTTTCTCGTGAATAATTTTATTCTTGTATTAAGAATTATTATTTTTTTTTTACTTTTTAGTTCGATTCACTTTAAAAATATGTTTGTTTAGGTTTTTTTTTATAGCTATTATTTGTTTCCAACCCGAAGCAAATTACACTTAAACTCACAAACCATTGTTTTTGAATTATAGAAAGTTCCTGGTAAAAGTTTTTCGTGCTGTGTTGCCAACAGCTTTCGTGTTGCTTCATATTTCTACGTGAATTAAAATCAAATGAAGTAGGAGTACCACTGGTTTAATAATTCGGAAATGAAGTTGCGCCATTAGAGAGAGAACGATCTTTAAATCACATTTTGTGAATGTGGAAAGGAAAAATGGTAGTTGAGAAACGCGTATAATTGTCCTAAACTAAGAAAATTAAGAAATTGCATTTTTATGAAATTTTCCTTGAGAATTACACGTTTTTGAATTCATTCATGTAAATTAAGGAAATGAATTGAATTGTAGTATTCTTAGATTCCAAGTATTATATTGCATATATTTCTTAATTTACAGTTTTTAGATATTATATTGATTACTTTTTTTGGAGTAATTTAATAGCTGAAACAATGGAAGATCAAAAACACATTAGCTAAATTTTTAATAAATTTAAAAATAACGCAGTGGTATAATGCCGGTATAAATAACCCTGCTGAGCGGAAAATCCTTTCACTTTCCGCTGATCTCCGAGGATTAGGTTGTGGCTGCGGTAGCCGAGTGGTATAGGTATCGGACCGTGGCTTACCTTGTCACGAGTTCGAACCCAGTACCACTAAAGACCCGCCGTGTAGGGCAGCGATGCACGTTAAATCTGTCGAGAGCTGAAACGTCCTCCCGTTGGTGTGGTGTGGTAGTTAGGAGAGGGGGTGCCAGCTCAGGTGTCGTCCACGTCACTTGACCATGGTTCAAAATTACGTGGTCCGTCGCCAAAAGCCCTCATGTAGCTAAACAGTGCGACGTTAATAATCAATCAACCGAGGATTAGGTTTCCGTAAGGTAATCCTGATCGTGTAATAAAAAATATTAATTCTTGTATTTAAGAGCTTTTATTTGTGCCACTGATTTCTTGTTTAAGAAATCGCTCTATTTCTGTTACATGAAAATAATTAAATATTAATGTAAGAATATCACGCAAAAAAGTTTAATTTAAAAAAAATAAGAAGTTTTGAAAATTTTAACCCCCCCCCCTTCCTCAACAGTTTTGGAGTTTATTTCCTTCTTCAAACTGTTGATTCGATTAAATCAGGAGTGGCCAACCTTTTTGAAAAGAGTGCCACTATATATCTGATTAAAAAAATTTTGCTTACCACTTCTAACTTTCCCAACACAAACGAAACTTATATTATGAAATACTTACGCTAATTCCAAATTTTTAGCACATTTTTATGCCAGTCTAAGTAGTGGAAATTCAAAACTTGCAATATTGTAATTCATACATTTGTTTATAATACAGCGTTTTATATAAAAATTTCAATATATATATATATGTATATATTATAAATAATTCATTTTTCCTTTTAACTTGTAAAAAGATAGCTCACATTTAGCATTACGGTAGGAAAAAAAACGCATTTTATACCAGAAAAAAATCTGTCAACTCCGATAAAAATGCGTGTTATGATATAATAAGTGGTTATTTTGGTTATATCTACAGGATAGCGAAGCCAGAATATAATATTAATGTAGGAGTTCTTTTATATCTAAAAAAATATTCCGAATTCTTGTCCTATTTTTTAATATTGACCGAAGACAGTCTTAAACGGATTTTTAGTGTAACCGCTTTATATATTGCGTGAGAAATACGGTTTATACAGTCCACTGAGAGAAGTTGCTTTCTCTCTATTGTGAATTTACTCTACTGTGTAGAATAGCAGCCGTGAAAAATATGCATAGATGCATTTAAGAATTTAATAAAATTAATTTAGTATAATAAAAATAAATGAAACATTTTAATAAAATGCAATTTTTAATCTAAAGGTTATTTTTATAATCAAATAGGATTACTTTTAAAACAAGAAAATTTATCAAATAAATATATTTTAAATTTATAAAAACTTTACCTCAAATAATTTTCAAAATGAAAAAAACTTTGAAAGTATATTTTAAATTTTCTTTAAGCAGTCACGCTGGGCCGCAACCTATGTACTGATGGGCCACATGTTTGACATGCCTGGGATAAGTTGATATGAAATTACTCTTCAACTAGGAGATGGAGTATTCATTTAAGCGGCAGATATATATAGATCAGGGATGGCGAACCAGTGGCACGCGTGCCATTGATGGCACGTGACGCAATATTTTTGGCACACCAGTGATCAAAATGGCTTGCATTTTATTTCAAAATTCCCATGAAATATTACGAACAAACGCGAGCAGTCGGTCGCGGGGCACCTCGTTTGTTATTGTTTTCCTTATATTATTACGTCGTGGACAAAAGATGTAAAATTTGTTACGCATAGCATGGCCAATTTCATTACACAACTGTATTTTAAAATTATCTGGTTTTATTTATGATTTTAACTGTTATTTAACATGATTAGTTAGCAAAGAACAAAATGATATAAGTGTAAAAGTGAATTTAAAAAGGGGTACCGGGGAAAAACGGCATTACATATATTAGTAAAACGACAAAAGGGGGGGGTTTTTGTTCTGGGAAAAGTGGTATGCGAACATCGTCATAAAACATTTTGAAACAATCCAAATCCTCTTGTCAAAAATGAACCACAGCAAAAATAATTAACTTAGAAACCGTTTGGCAGATGATTCAAATTCAGCATGTATTCTACAAAAAAAAATCTTCACAATCCCAATATAAGATTATTTGTCTAAAATGCAACTACAGGAGTCACATAATGCCCCCTCTTTTAATTTGAATTAAAATAACTTAAAAAATTTATAACTATACAGTACAAAAAATATTTTTTTTTAGTAAAAAAGTTTTTTGGGTTTTTAGTATCTAATTTTATTATTTTCCCAATAATCACAAGTTAAAATTATTTGACGGCTCGTCTATACTTCATCAAACACTTTAGAAAAAATGGCACGTTGAACCATAAAGGTTCGCCACCCCCTGATATAGATCATGATTGATTGAATATTAACGTTGCACTGTTCAGCTACTCGAGGGCTTTTGGCGGCGGACCACGTAATTTTGAACCATGGTCAAGTGACGTGGACGACACCTGAGCTGACACCCCCCTCTCCAACTACCCCCACCACACCAACGGGAGGACGTTTCAGCTCTCGACAGATTTAACGTGCATCGCTGCCCACACGGCGGTCTTTAGTGGTGGACTGAAGGCTCGAACTCATGACAGGCAGCCACGGTCCGATCCCTTTATACTCACTCGAGCTACGTAATTGATATTAAGATATATTTATATTTTAATATATGCTTTGTTAAAGCATATCATGATATATATATATCAGCTTTATTTCTGTTCTTAGTGCTATGTTGTGAATCTCTTGATTCGCTTATTAGATAATATGGCATCTTGTTACATTGAGGGCTTTTAAAAAAATCGCACAGAACCCACAATTTTTTTAAATGTATATACCGAAGAAAATCCGGCGTATAACGTGCACTTATACTTTCAAGCTGCAATTTTTAATTTTTAGTTATATTCGCCGTATAACGCGCACCCCCTTTTTTACGAAGAAACCTGAAATGTATATGCACAATGCTCTAATGCACGGGTACTCAACCTTTTCCCCTCAGGGCCACACACACGAAAAATATTTCACGCCGGCCGCAACAAGAGGATTAATGGAAAAAATGAAAATGTGGGAAATTGATCAAAATATTAAAACGCTATTTTTGGCTTTTAATGTTATGTTAATCTCTATAGAACTCACACAAATTTTCCGTTTTATGTATTTTTTACTGAGTTATGGAGTAGTTCTGATTTATTTTCCTCCGTGTGACCAAGCCCCTAGTTTACATTCTACTGGCATGCTAACAAAACTGCTATACAGTTTGATAATTTGATTTTTTTCTTTTGACAAAGCCATTTTTATTTCAAATATATATTTATAAAATGTAGGATGGAAGCAAAGAGTTTTGACTGAAGTTAGTATAATCTGTTTAAAATTAAAACTAAAGTTAACCCATAAAATAGTCACTACTCCAGTTCAGTTCGCTACTTCAGCATTAATTGTTATTACTAACCATTACAGTTACAAATAGAAAAATAATTCTTTCTATTCATATCCTTACGACATCGACAGCAGAATTGAGAGAATTGATTGCTGTGATTGATAGAATTTCCAGCTAAATTTTTAATTCATGACTCTTCAATAATTGAATTTTTAGTGCAATGGACCATGACCGGGCCTATCAGAAATGATCTCCAGGCTGTAGGTTGAGTATCACTGCTGTAATGTTTTGAAGTCATTTATTCGAGGTATTATTCCAAAAGTTTCAGAAAAAAATAGTGCACTTCTAGAACTACAACCCTTTAAGTTCGTAAAGAATGTCATTTCTTTAAAAAAAAAAATTCAATCTATGTAGAACCCTAATTTTTTTCTGTCATCTTTTTTTTTTATTTTTAAAGCTACCGTTTTTGTACACGGCGTACAACACGCACCCGTAAATTTCGATCTCATTTTTTTCAATTCCTACTATAAGCTCGCACTGTCTATATATTTATTTATTTATATATTTGTATATTTATTTATTTATCTTGGTGGAATTTTCAATCGTTAATAAAAAAACATTTTAAAAAAGGCTGAATTGAGCTGAAATTTTATATCAGGATCATTTTGGAACAATCAATAAATTTAATAATAAAAAAAATTTAAATTTATTAAAACTAATTATTTAAAAAAATTCAAATAAGCCACGTTGGCGACTTAGCGACCATTTTCACTTTTGGGCAAAACTTGAAAAAGGTTTTTTTCACGTGTTAAAGTATATTCAGTCGAAATGAAATTTTTCGTCATGATAAAACTAAAATCATAATATTTGTCACCATGAAATCGTTTTATTTATTTTATAAATTTTACTATACACGATTTTTTTTTGGATGACAATACGAATAATGATAATTTAAAAAATTTATGACCACTTAATTTGTGATTCTGTCCTTTTATATGCATATTTATATTAATTTTAACTATTTAATAAAAGTACTTAAAAAAAAAATTTTTCTTTGTTGATCTAAATAGGGAAATTTATTTAAAAAATTTTTATAATATTATTGTTTGTATTTAAAAAACTTTATACCGCATTTATATTTATATATTTTGTTTCCAAGATATTTGAATTTTATTACTTAAAAATTGTTTTAGTTTTTCTTAAAAAAATCATTTATATTTATTTTATATTATGTAACATTCTAAATTAATTATTTTTTTTTTTTTATAATATTATATATTCTATATTATTATTTATTATTAATATATAAATTTTATTATTTTTTTATTATTTATTTTATAGGTATAAAAATAAATTAATATATAAATTAAATAAAATTATTATTATTATTTATTTTATATTATTAAATTAAATATTAATAATTATTAAAATTTAACTGTTTTAATTTAATAATATTATTTTATTTCAATTATTTTTATTATATTTAAAATATAATATTTTATTATTATATAATTTTAATATATGCTAATATAATATATATATATATATATATATATATATATATATATATATATATATATATATATATATATATATATATATATATATATAATCTTAGGATGTCCCTGCTAACGGAGCAGTTTTTGCATAGTTGATCAAATGGTTGCGTGGTATTTATGGGCACATTCCCCCCCATCTTAGAACAGATAAAGGGTGCAGATAAATAAGGAAATAAAATACTTTTAAAAATCACAAATATAATTTATTTTAAGTGGCAAATGTAAAACTGGATGAAAAAACTGAAAACATCCTATATATATAAAAGAATTCGAAACATCAAACAGTTTAGAAAAATGTCTAAAATCTTTAGGTTTTGTAATTAGGTGAGAGACTAAATCCAATGTGGTAAATGACATTTATGCCTTTATAATAAAGGTTAGTTAGTATTTTTATTTACTTGCATGTATTTTTCTTTTATTTACTTTTATCTGTTTTATATACTTTACTTCTAGTATTTATCTTTACTTACATTAATGAAACTAATCAATTTTATGGTAATTGCACATGTTCTAATATTTATTTGACTCTAAAATACAAATCCCTGAAATTTATCCATACCCATCATTATAATGTTACTATTAATTTTTAAATATTTCTCTGAAAGTTTTTATTTTTATTACATTTCGCTATGTTTGAAATGCATTCACACTCTATAATATCTTAACAATTCAATATAAATAATTAAATTTGATTTGAAAAAATGTATTTATCCTTGTAATTCGATAATCAAGTGTAAAAACAAAAGACTTTGGTTAAAAAACACGTTATCCCCGTGAATGAGATTTGCCACTTAAAATACTGTTTTATAAATTATATTTATGATTTTTAAAAGTATTTATATCCTTATTTATCTGCATTGTTTATCCGTTCTAAGATGGGGAATGTGTCCGCTCAAACCACGAAATGTTATGTGTTCGCAACTACCACGCCACCGATATCAAATGTATCAACTCCTCCTTTCGGTAGATTGTAGTATTGTATAACCTCTGTTTTAACCTCCTCTGTCTGATTGAGACGTCATAAATCATTACGGAAAGGGAAAAAAGCAGTGATACCTGTAATTCAGTTTTTTAATACTAATAGGAATACAATTTACACACACATTTATTGATTTTTCTCATCCATGATACCTTTTAAAGGTTAGTTTTTTGAGATGAAGGTAAACCTTATTCAATTCCTACTAATAGTTCACTCTCTCCATATATATATATATATATATTATATATATATCTTGTTTTTCAAATTTTCAATTGTTAATAAAATACTTTCTATTCATCCACTGAAGTTCAAATACATTTTTTTAAACTTGTAGTGGATGACACTTGATGTCAATACAGTTTTTTCAAATATTAATTCATTAATTAAATTTTTTTTTTAATTTTAAATTTACTCTGCGTTATTTCTGACGAAGATTTAGCACCAAAAGATGGCGCCAGTAAGTTTTTCTAACGAATTTTTCTTGGCTTCAAATATATATTTTTAAACTTGTAGTGGATGACACTTGTTGTTCATACAGTTTTTTCAAATATTAATTCATTAATTAAATTTAATAACTAAAATACAATCTTTCTTTGTTGACCTATGTAGGAATTGACATTATTTTTTATATATTACTTGTTAATGTTTAGTTTTGAATTGCCTTTTTTTATCCATCTGAATAAATTAGTTACGGGATACATGTTGGTAATCTGATAGTTTATAGTTTTCTGCTTGTAAAGAGTGAGAATGTGCTTCATTCTTGGCTGTTTCAGTCCTTCAGCTGTAATGATTAAAAACTGATAACGCAGCGCGATATTGAGCGATACTGTTACCGTCAATGTAAACTTGGAGGAGCGGAAGCAGGGATGATATTTATCACACCATATTTGAACTGCTTTATCGTTTAACCTCTTCTAAGTTGTCTGTCATCTGCCAATTTTTTTAGGTTTCACACTCATTAGGACGATCTTGGTGAAAAGCCGGGATCTTTATTTATTTTATCGTGTTAAATTAGACGTTCATTTTTATTCTTAAATGTTTTTGTAGATATCAGTCATTCGATTAAAAAAATTGTTCAGTCATTGATCTGTATTTTTACGTTTAATTTCGTTAGGTCGTTGATACGAGTTGCGTAAATGAATTCCGGAGCTGAAATATGAGAATCTTGTTTTCTTATGGACTAGTTAAATTCCCCTGTAATCTTATTGTTTAGAATTTAAGTTTTTTGTTTGATGTTTTTTTTTAAAAAAAATTATCCTCACTCAGGGACAACTACCTTATTGTGGAGGTAAGATTTTATGGTATACTAGATTAAATGGGGTTTATCAGATTTTTCCCTTCTCGTTACAGAAGAAATAACAAAAATAAAGGAATTAGCCATCTCTAGTAGACGTTAAGGCAGACAGTTTTCTCGTAATCTCCAAGTTGATCGGCCGTTCGAGGAATTGATGTTTAGTTGTTTGTCTCACACTATTCTCCCCCCTTTCAGTTTTGGTGTGCTTATATTTCATATGAGAATAAGTAGAGTTCTGGATGCGGCTTTTCGCATGTCAGTAAAATATGAAGTGTGTGAGTTTGTTTATATTTCATGACATGCTAATTGTAGTCATGAAAATAAACTTAGCCGTGGTGGCCAAGTACTCATGGTTTGGAAGTTTGGAGATTAAGGTTTTAGCTCAGGTGCGCTCATTACCTGACCTAGGTTCAAAGTTACGAGGTCTATCTCCAAATACCTCGTGTTGCTTTAGAGCAGGGGTGGACAGACTTTTCCAGAGTACGCGCGGGCTGCTTCTTATTTTTTCAAGGAGTTTCGGTCCACCCAATGTCAGTGGCGCACACAAGGGCGGGGGAGGGGTCCACGAGTCCGGACCCTTCTTCATAACCCTTCATTTTTTTCCCGATTCGTTTTAGTTCCATGAATAAAGTACGTAAAATGTAATTAAGTATTTGATATTAGTAATTTTTTAGTTATTAATGTTAATTATTTATTCAGTAATTTATTTTCTGCTGTTTTTGTTCCCGACAATCTACAAAATCAAAAAAATATGTTTGGCTGCGTTTTGGGGTATGATACGAGAATGGTAGATCTTCAACCCTCGACCGCCCCCTGTCTAAAAATTCTTGCGTGCGTAGGTGTGGTGAGGTAAGGAAAAGGCTATTATTATAACTTAATTATAAGTACGGAATATGTACTGACCTACAGAACTAAAATAATAATTAAAAAAAATTAAAAAACACTTTTAAAACCACGTTTAACGCAAAAAGAAAGATATAAACTTAATAGTCCCAAATATAATTGTATAAGCTGATGCATTTATTATGAAACAATTCAAAATACATTAAAAAATAAAACATTTTTATCTAAAGTTAGTTTTCGTTGTTGTAGTCAGTTGAAGACTTAGTCTGCGTACTCTCAGCCAGTCTTGAATTTTCCGCATATAATTACTAACTAGTAAAATTTTCAGGCAATCACCCCAAAATGTCTTGGCGATCCACCAGTCGATCGTGATTGACGTAATGCCTACCCCGGCTTTAGAGACGTTAATAAAAATTAAATCAAATACAATTTTTAAAATAGTTGGAACCATCAAAATAGTTTGATTGTATTGTTAATAATTAATATAATTGATAGTTCAAGATTTACTCTCTCTAATATCCATCGCGTGTAAGTATAGAGACTGCTTTAACGTAAGTTTAACTAAACCTCTCTAAGTATTCTTGTGATACGGTGTGACAGTATGGAAAATGAAGTAGTATAGTCTTAAGTGTCGTGTATTCCTTTTCATCTTTAACCCTAAATTAAAATTAATTTAAATTCATCGCTTTTTGTTAAACAATTGTAGTAATGAATATTATATATATAAAAGAATTTTACCGCGCGTTGGGATACATAACTAATTAACAATGAAAATGTTGCTAAGTACTTAATTTATTTTAAGTTACACATTTTATATAAAATAGGTTCATACGTTCTTTAGTATTCCTTAAGGAATGGGTGGTTCGAGTCCTGGCAGGGCCGGCTCTAGCAGTTTTGTCGCCCCGGACAAAAATGGAAAATGCCGCCTCTCTTCCCAAAGCAAAAAATTATAATTAATATATATATATATGATCCTAATGTCCTAAAATATGCAAAATAATTCGAAATTAAGCCATATTATCTTTATGATTCACTGGCGTAGTTGTACTGAGGGGTTCTGTTAAATTCGGGGTTTTTTTTTTGGGGGGGCAAACGGTGTGTTTTAAAACCTTTGGGGAATATCAATACGGTGATAGCTACGCCTCTGTTATGATTTCAATCAGTAAAATGTAAAAAAAAAATAGCTCTTTTCCCTTGGGCCCAAATTTTCCCGAAAAAAGGTTTCCCCCAGGGGGTTTCGCGCTTTTTTTTTCTTTAGCTCCTCAAGTTAAAAAAAAAAAAACCCCGTTATTTTACTAAAAAACTCTTATTACCCTTGCCCTCTTAAAAAAAAAGCTGGCACCGGACATTTTTGGATAAAAGGGAATTGTTGTGACCCCATCGGGTGGGGGAAGTTACTAGTGAAAGTTGTGAAAACACACATATCATCTTTCTAATTTGATATACCCCCCTGTCCTTCAAGTTTCAATGTAAAATAAAACAGACATTAAACATACAGTATAAAATAAGGAAAAAAGATACGTTAAATGAATCCAAACCCCAAAAATTTTTCGGAAAGTATATCGAAATATTGTAATATAAAAAATTTTTTTCTAAGTTTGATCCCCAAAAGCCTTTAAAATTTTCCCCCGGGGGGGGTCCCGGTTATTTCGCCCAGAGCCGGGCCTGGTGTTTTGGGGCCCTGGTAGAGGGGGTTGAAGTTAAATCTGTCGTTGCAAAATCCTTAATTGGCGTGGTGGGTTGGGGATGGGGTTCTCAGCTCAGGTGTAATTCTCGTCACATGGTTGAGACTCAAAACTGCTAAGCCTGTTGCTAATATAATCCTCGTATTACTACAGATATTTTAAGTTTTTTGGCGTAGTTTTAAAAAAAGGGCACCATCATTTTCCTTTAAAAAATTAAATAACCGGGGGTTGGAAAATTTTAAATGAAAAACTACTGAGTTATTTCCAGGGGCCTCAATGGCCTGGGGCAAGGTAGTTCAGTTTTTTAAAAAAACTGATTTTAAAAAAAATTAAAACTTTTTCGCAAAAAGTTTGTTTTAATCGATAATTTATTCTTCTAATAGAATTCTCACATATTAATTATATCAAATAAATAATATATATATAATTTGTGGCTCATTTGAATAAAGTTGCCAAATATGAGTATAAAACAAATTCTAAAACTTGGAACTTTAACTTTATCCTTAACATGGCGAAATTGTGGGGCTTGGAGTTGCATTCACTTCCCAACAAATAATTAGGCTAAAATCCACCCGGCGTTTTTATTTACTAAAAACAAGTTATATATAAAAAAAAAATTTAAGTCAATTCCTACTTTGGTTAACAAAGAAAATTTTTATTTTAGTTTCTTTTTATCAAATAATTACAATTAATATAAATATGTATATACATATGACAGAATCACAATATTAAGTGACAATTTTTATTGATTATCATTAAAGTATCGTATTGTTATCTAAAACAATTGTGTATGTAAAATTTCAGTTCAACACTGAATGCTTTAAAACGTGAGGAAAAAAATCTTATAAAGTTTTGACCCAAGTCGCTAAAAAAGAAGCCAACGTGGCTGTATCTGTAAATTTTTAAATAATTGCAGTCAATTAATTTGAATTAAATTATCGTATTGTCACCTAAAACAATCGTGTATAGAAAATTTCAGCTCAAATGAGCGCACTGAGATGTGTGAAAAAACCTTTTAAAGTTTTGACACAAGTTGCCAAAATGGTCCTAATTCACCAAGAATAAAAAAAGAATTATACTCATACAGCCATTGTGGCTGTATCGAAATTCTTTAAATTAAGAATCAATTGGTTTTTTTAATTAAAATTTAAAATTACCGTATTGCCATCCAAAATAATCGTGGATATAAAATTTCAGCTCAATCGAGGGCTTTAAAATGTATTTTATTAACGATTGAAAATTTGAACAAGATATACGTAGGGAGATTGTGGACTAATAGTAGGAATTGACAATTACTAAAACACATCGTACTTCTGCTACCGATGCTCTTCATATTTTAACGGGTATTCTTCCAATTCACTTCCGGTTTAGAATTACGAGATTCTTCAATAGTCTCGTGTTGCTTTAAGGTATCCGACTACGTTCGGAACCGTGATTTTGCAATAGCGTATAAATGGATGATATTTAGTATCACTTAGATTAGAAAATTATGTAAAATTGTTTTAAGAATAGTATTACAATAAAAAATTATTTTACAAATATTTTGACAAAAAATGAACATAGAATGACCCATTTTCAAAATATTCTCCTTTTGTGAAAAATGCTTCTACTATAATAATATTTTGCCTGTATATAGGCTTAGACCTCTGTACAGAGGCTCAACTATTTTTTTGAAATATATAACTTAAAGTGGTTTTATCCATGCTTTAACAAAGAGAAGAAAATTTTTTGAAAAAACCCGATAATTATTTGGATGTTGTAACCTGAAAATAATGTGATTTTTCAAAAAAATAGTTGACCTCTGTACAGGGGAAAAAACTATATACAGGCAAAATATTTAAAGGCATTTTTACAAAAAAGGGGAACATTTTTAAAAAAGGCTAAGTTAATTTTTGCCAAATATTGTATTTAAATAATTTTTTTGTCAAAATGTCCTTAAAACAATTGTATACATGTATTCTAATCTAAGTGACTCTAAATATCATGAAAATTATCCATTTATGCGCTTTTTTTAAAATCATGGTTCCGAACGTAGTCGGATACCTTAAGGTGAACACGTCAACAAACACTCATTCACTTCAACTCTCCTTTAATAATCAAAATCATTTTTATTAAATTTCAGATTTGAATCAGCGCTATGTTTATTTTGAAAATATCCAATCAATCAATATTGATTGTAATAGTTCGCTGCGTAACAGTCCTATTCCTTTGTAAAGACCTTCGGTGTGGGAGGTTTACACGGATGAATTGATATCAGTTCTGAGACTGGAACAAAAAAAAGCATCAACAGGAAATGGTGGCGTGTTATTTAAACAATTAATCTTCCGCATCGTGTTTTGTGACAGTTTTGTCTGTTATTTCTGTACTTTTTTTTGTACTAGCTATATACCTTCATTCGTATGTGCTTCGTAAGTTTGATTAATGTAAAAAGAACTTGTTTGAAACTACTTCTGTAAAAAAAAAATATTTTTTCTCAGTAAAGACTGATCGAAGGGTTGGTTTGTGGTTATCAATCTTTTTGGGTGAGATCAGTCCTCTTCTGCATTCCGCCAATAATTCTTTTGTTGCTTCAAAGTGCGCTGTAATAAACAGGCATTCAATTTAGGAATTATAAACAACCGATGTCAATGAGCCTTAGCGTTGTTGATTTAACCTGATCAAAACTGAAATTATAAAACGTATTGATGCGTGTGTCAAAGTAGTTTCTGTGTTAACGAATCTAAAATTAAATATTGTTTGAGGTTGTGTCAAGTTGAGTTTGTGCTATAATTTTTCAACTTTTGAAGGGGTCACGGTGGTGATGATAAAAGATAGTTAATTCCATGATCGATGTTTAGGGGGTTTGAATTCCTGATTTCATTAAATTTCCAATAAAGATCCTAAGGCAGGGGTGGCGAACCTTTATGGATTAACGTGCCATTTTTTTCAAAGAAGTGTCTTGTGAGGTATAGACGTGCCGTCAAATAATATTGACTTGTGTGATTATTGGGAATATAATAATACTAAATATTAACAACACAAAACTATTTACTACGAAAAAAATACTTTTTGTACTGTATAGTTATAAATGTTTTAGTTATACGTGTAATTCAAATTAAAGAGAGAGTAACATTAGTGTGACTTCTATTGTTGCATATTGTGTGGTGGATGACAAATAACTTATATTAGGTTGTAGATGTTATATTTTTTTGTAGAATACACCTGAATTGGGTATCTGCCAAATAGTTTAAAAATTAAAATTTTGCTGTGGCTCACTTTTTGACAAGAGGGTTTGTGTTTTTTTTTCAAAATACCTTTTTTACGACGATGTTCTGCAAAACACTATTCCAGAACAAAAAACACACCCCATTGCCCCTTTTACTAATAATCAATGTTTCCCCCCAACCTTTAAAATTCTCTGTTACAGTTACTATCTAGCACTTTTATTCTTTTGCTGAACCGAACCTTTTAAATAACGGTTAAAATCGTAAATATAACACAGACAATTTTAAAAAATACAGTTGTCTATAAAATTGCTTTATGTGGGAACAAACTTTCATCATAAGCAATTGTGTCGAACGAATAAGGGCAATAGAAAAGGGTGCTCCCCCCCCCCCTTTACCGATCACTGCGTTTGCTCAAATACTTCACATGAACTTTGAAGTTTTGAAATATGAATAAATCCCTTTTTGATGATTGGCGTCCCTCAAGGGACACGTGCCACTGGTTCCACCCGTCCCAAAATTGTGACGCGGGGGCTGAGTTCATGGTTCCCCTTTTCGCCGAGACATGAGGTCGAGTCTAGGTAACACTAAAAACCCGTCTTGAAGACTGGCTGGTGTATATTAAATCTGTCAAGGCGTAAAGCCCTCATATTGGCGGAGTATGGAAGCTTGGAGAGTGGGATGGCAGCTTAGGTATGGTACTTTTAACTTGAGCGAAATTCAGAATTACTATGTCCGTCGGTAATAGTCCTCTTGTTGAGTAAGTGAGTGAATATCAATGTCGCTTTATTCAGCTACACGAGGGCTTTTAGCGTCGGACCTTTTGAACCACGGTCAAGGACTAGGGGAAAACCCTTTTCCAAATTTCCCCACCACATCAACGGGGGGATATTTGGCCCGATAGATTTAAAAGGGATTAGTTCCTCAACGGCGGGTCTTCAGTGGGACTAGGCTCGAAAATAACCCCCGGCCAAAATCCGTGACCTGACCATGGAGCCCGTCCACCTTGTTGCTTTGAAGAGACCTATTAACAACAACAACAACAAAAATATCCTAGGGTAAAATAGGGTTTTGTACTTACCTTTAAATGGAGTTAATTGTCTTTCGTACACATGGGGGTGAGAGTGGGGCACACACGGGGGTCCTGGGGTGGACCCCCCCCTTTTAACCTTTGATTTTTTTTTTTGATTATAATTCTAAGTATATAATAGAAAATTTAATTGTATTTGTTATTAATGGTTAATTTTATTAATTAATGCTAATTATTTATTCAATAATTAGTTTTTACTGTGTTTTTTCCCCAAAATTGAAAGTCAAAATAAAAAAATGGTGAATTTTCGCCCCCTTGAAAGATTTCTGTGTGCGCACTGGTGTGGGATATCCTGGCGTTTTTTTTTTTTTTAGCTATTTCCTTTGTCTATTAGTATTTGCTTATTTCTCCTTACACTTTACGTATACGCCACTGATATTCATTTCATGTCATGAGTTCGAGACCTAGTACCACTGAATACCGTCCGTGTAGAGGGGCTATGCACATTAAATCTATCGTGATGCTCAGTATCCTCCCTTTGGCGTGGTGTGGTTCGGAGAGGGAAGTCAACTCACAGGTGTTGTCTACGTCTCTTGACCTTGGTCCGAATTGACGAGGTCCGTCGCCAATAGTCCTCGTGTTGCTTTATAGTGCGACTTAAATAAACACTCACATAAGTCGCAGTATACTCTTGTGCAGTTTTAGCTCTACATAAATTCAAACAAATTTCTATTTCGACAATTATTATACAAAAAGCATCAAGTATACAGTTTTTGAATTGGAGCTTTTCCGACTAAATCTGTAAATGTAACATTGTATGAAACAAGTATTAATTGTTAAAATTATTTAAAATACCTAAAAATAGTTTTTTTCCCCCCAACAAAAATTAAAACTTTCGGTGGAAATGTGCTCATGTGGGAAGCCACGACTTCAGGAACTCTCTTAATTGAGGCTTGCGTGAGGTTATTATGAAAGCGAAGACAATCCTCTTTAGTATGATAAGTGGCAGAATAAAAATGGGGTCTTGACAATTCTTCAAAGAACAATAGAAGTGGCAAGGTTGCAGTTTACAATAAAGGTCTAACAAAGGTACTTATACTTTGATGAGAGATGGGAACTATAATTTGAAGTTGTGCTTTACTTTTTACATGTAGAGCTGTTTTGAAATGAAGTAATTTAGTGTGAACTTATTTTTAAAAATGGATGAAAATAAAGGCTGTTGAATTAATCAAAGCAAATTTCTATTACAGTCGAACTTCCATATTACGAACCTCTATATTGCGAATTTTTCTGTATAGCGAACTTTTGCTTGGATCCAAGAACATTTCACGATTTTCTTCGTAAAACAACCTCCCAATAGCGAAGTCCGTTTTCTCTTTAACAAACTTATTTCTCTTGTGATTAAATTTTTTTTCTCCTTATTTTTCAATATTTCTGGACATTTCAAGTTATTCTCTCTTTCAACTCATTTTATAATGGTCATAAATTTTGAACTGATTTTATTAGGTACCTAACTCGCCGACAGTAAGAGAATTCTGGGCGTTTCATTCAAGAAGTTAACCTTTAACCCCCATTGTCCAGTTCACTAGAAACATCTTCGATATCCCCTTTTACTCTTAGTGGAGTTGTCTCGTGTCCCCGTGCCTTTGAACTAGTCTTCGTTCATTTGTAGTGTTGATTAGTCACACTGGTAGCTTCATTTCTTTTGCTCCAAAATGTCAAAACGTAGTGCTTGAGCATCAGAGAAAAAAATTTAATTCTTCAGGAAGTGGATAAAGGTGTCAAGAAACTTTCCTTGCAGTTTCTCTTTCTTTCTTTCTTTTTTGATAGGATTCTAGGGCCGGACAAACCGGGCGGCAAATTCTCAGAGTGGCATTTGAATCAAATTTGAAAAATCCTTTTCTTTTTTTTTGTGGAAAAAAATTGATACATTTTCTGAAATATTATTGGGTGTGAATTTGGTATTTCATTCCTTATTTTGTACTCTATGTTTAATGTCAGTTTTCTTTTATCTTATCTCAGTCATCAAATTAGATAAGTTTACACATCTTTCCCTAGTAATTTTCTCCCCCAACGGACATTCCTTTCACCCATACGACCTCCGGTGTCAGCTATCCAAATGGGGACAGGAGCAATAAGAGGTTTTTTTGTTGTTGTTGATAGAGAGTCACAGGAGATGTTTTATTTTAGTCATGAGTGTAGATACTATTAAGTTAAAATAAACGTTTATGATCCCCACCATCAGCAGACTCTTTTTATAAAAATTTGCATGCTGAAATGGGCGATTCCTTCTCTTACATTTTACTCGTTTCAAATAATAACAGGTACATATGTCCTTAATTTCGAATTATTTTGCATTTGACTTAAAATATAACATATATATGTAATAACTTAAATTGATATCTATTCATAATCCTAATCTCCTTTTTTTATAACATCTAATTCATAAATCCTAATAACCTGTTTCGAAATTATTATCGTCTCAATTTATCTTTTTCTAAAACATTAAAAACATTATGTTGGTATATTTTATTCAGTGACGTAACGGAGATTAGGGTCCCTCTACAAGTTTGATTCGGGGCCCCAAGTCAGATCTTACAAATGATTGCGAAACCATAACACCAGTGTAACGTTTGAAAGAATAACGGTAGCGTTATCTTGGTTAATTTAAATATTGAATTTATTTACGTCACAACTATTGAATATTACTTACAGAATTATATACGTTGAAGTTATTAAACATTTAAAGATTGTTAGAGTCCAATATTTTGTGAGAGGAGGAATCCTTTTGACCACCGTTCCCGAGTAAATTGTGGCCGCGGTAGCCGAGTGGTATAGGTATCGGATCGTGGCTTGCCTTGTCACGAGTTCGAACCCAGTACCACTAAAGACCCTCCGTGTAGGGCAGCGATGCAAGTTAAATCTGTCGAGAGCTGAAACGTCCTCCCGTTGGTGTGGTGTGGTAGTTGGGAGAGAGTGCCAGCTCAGGTGTCCTCCACGTCACATGACCATGGTTCAAAATTACATGGTCCGTCGCCAAAAGCCCTCGTGTAGCTGAACTGTGCGACGTTAATATTCAATCAATCAATCAATCCCGAGTAAATTCCAAGCATCTCTCTCTCTCTCTTTCATTCTCCGGTCAGAAAGGTTCGATTCCTCGGGGGTCACAAAAGGGGTTGCGAGGTCAGCCACGCCTCAACCTTTTATCTGTAACTGTAAGATGCACCTGTGTGTTGATTCCACAATTCTTCGGGGGTCAAAAGAGGTGGCGAGATCGGCCACTCCTTAGCCCTTTCATCGACAGCTGCAAGATGCACGTGTGAAAGGGGTGTACGTTACGCCACTGGCCGACGCCAATAGTTCTCATGTTGCTTTGAAGTACGACGTTAATAAACAAACATCCTTCACATGCAAAAGATAATTTTCAAACCAAATATTCATGTACAACAAGTAATAATTCACATATATAAATAAAACAGTAAGACTTTGTTCACTCTTTAATATTCATTGAAATAAATGAATATTACATTAACCAGATGATAATAAAAATTACCCACATAAATGTTTAATTTATGTAAGAGTGTAATCAATTTTTCTGTGTGTGTGAGATGACTTGCGTATAATTGGACTGGATAAGTCTTATGTTCATCATATTTCAACAACTTTATGTACCTTTCCCTCAAAATGGTGAAATTTTTATGGCAGTCAGAATAAAATGTTTTATATTATATGCTTAAACGAATAATAAACCACTGGTGAAGGGGGTGGAGAATATTCCCCCCTCCAATTCCATGCCTAATTTGTGGAGGTGGAGATAAGTGATGTCGCCATCTATCGTGTAGAAGTCCAACCTGTCTCAGGCTCGAACAACTTTCATTTGAGAAGGACACGGCAACAGCAACAAGTAATTTTCGTTTCAAGTATAAATAAAAATTTTGTTATTAATTATTTGATTTTTTTAAACTTAATTTTAAATTGGCATTTGGTAAAATTTCACTGCCTAAAATAAATTATTATCAGGAAATCATCGAATCTGCATCTGCGTGTTAAAGTAAGTAATCTGAGTCCTTAAAAAGGAACACTAACATGAAAAATCCAAGATTTGAAAAAAAAACTTATTTAAAGATGACAATGCGTTTTTAAAATTTGAAAATATTCCATAAATAAGCAAATTTTCCCTGTAACACACAGTATTACGGTATAGGAGATGAAATTTCGACCATATTTTTTATAAGAAAAATGGATCAACTTAGATAAAAAGGAGTAACATAATATATATATATATATAAAATATCCTGCTCTGCATATGATAACGAAGTCAGAATACATTAATGTTAAAGTGCTTTTATATCCAATGAAAAATGTGTCTCTCAGTTTGTGATCCTATTCTTTAAAATTACGTAAAAACAACTGCCAGAAAGAAAGAAATCGAACACTTTTTGTTTTTCTAATAAACAAATGTGGTACATTGCTGGGGAAAGAAAAAAGTTTAACCCCATAATCATCGTATAAATTTCAAAAAAAAAGGACCTATTTTTACTTGTAGAAAATTGTATAAGAATATAAGAGTGTAGTTTTACAATCATCTAGCTGAACATAAACCAACTATATATATATGTATATATATCTTCATTACTTTAAATAGTCTGGTTTCCCCATCGGATATGTACAATAGGAAATAAAAAATTTTCTGAGTATAAGAAATAATTTTACTTTACTTTACACACCAACACAGAAATAATTCGAGCACAAGAAATATATGGCGAAAACTCATACCGTGATTTTGACTCGAGAGCGAAACCGTTTAATGATTCGAAACGGTAAAAACAATTTTTAATCGAATTTCACCTACCAAGTTTCCTTAAGAAATCTCTAATATCTCCGAAATCCATTGTTTTTATTTAATATTTTGCATCAGCTATCTCAGTAATTACGCTTATTTCGTCAAGGAATTTGTGGTTTTCATTTCGTTGTTTTCTCCAGAAATTTAAGACTACACAATATGCCTTTAATAGTATACACGTTGGCCAATACTGCAATCCTTTAATGGAATTTAAAGTGCAACGTGTAAAAAGTCTTTGAAGAAAGGAGTAGAGGTTTTGATTTACATCATTATTAGGAAATATTTTTTCTAGTATTTTTTTTTCAATGAGAACTTCACAATTTAAACTTTTTGGTCTGTATTATACCTACAAATTTATTGGCTAGGTGACGGATTTAGTAGTAATTTTTGCTGAAGGGGGGATGGTCGAAGTTCTTAAACGATAAAATTCACAAGATTTCACAAAATGTATTACCATTGTTTTTGAAAAGTGAAAATAGACACATTTTACACAGTAGCGTAACGGAAAACATTAGGGTCCCCCTACAAAGTTAGATTTGGGGCCCCAAGCCAGTTGGTTGAAACCCTTCTTCAGTAGAGTTTTCTCCATCATTACAAAGGTTATCAGACCTTTAGTTGCAATTACCTGTCAGTTTCCTTTTTGCAATTCTTTCGGAATTTCTCTAAAAGGAGTTCAAGAACTCTGCAATTCCTTTTTAAATTTTCCTCTACGTACTACTAACGGATCTTTTTCAACAAAAATTTTTTTCTAATTTTTTAGCTAAAGCTATTCTTTTTACAAATCATTTCAATTTAAGGTATCCGACTACGTTCGGAACCATGATTTTATAAAAGCGCATAAATGGATAATTTTCCTGATATTTAGTGTCACTTAGATTAGAATACATGTATAAAATTGTTTTAAGAACATTTTGACAAAAAATATTTAAATACAATATTTCGGCAAAAAATTAACTTAGAATAACTTTTTTCCAAAATGTTTTCCTTTTGTGTAAAATGCTTCTATTATAATAATACTTTGCGTGTATATAGCTCAAACCTCTGTACAGAGGCTCAACTATGATTTTTCAAAAGTTCACATTATTTTCAGAGTTACAACCCATTGAAATAATTATCGGCGTTTTTTTCTTAAAATTTTCCCCCTCTGTTGTCGTAAGACATTGGATAAACCCACTTCTAAGTTATATATTTCAAAAATTCTAGTTGAGCCTCTGCACAGAGGTCTGAGCTATATAGGCAAATATTGTATAGTAGAAACATTTTTACAAAGGAGAATATTTTTGAAAATGGGTCATTCTATATATGTTCATTTTTGTCAAAATGCACAGCCTTAAATAATTTTTTATTTTAATACTATTCTTAAAAACAATTTTATATGCATTTTCTAATCTAAGTGACACCTAAAATATATGACCTTCTATCCGACACGCTTTTGAAAAATCTCGGTTCCGAACGTAGTCGGATACCTTAAATAAATATACTACACAAAATTGTTATATCAAAACCATTTAATATTAAATTTAAGTTTTGTGCCGTGTAATATCGGAACCATGTTTTACAAGTACAGTAATACCTCGACTTACGCGAATTCGGAGTTAGCAATTTTCAAATCTTGTCGATTTTTTTTCATCATTAAAAGGCGGAATCAATGCCAGATCTTGATGAAATTAGTAATTCGATTGAAGAAGTTGTCGATCTTGCCAGGCAAATAAATTCAGAATTGGATACTGCATTCAAGAATTGCTCGATTCCCACATCTGGAGCTGACGATTGATGAACTTATAGAAATGCATGACTATGAGCAAGACATTGAAGAGAACTTGAGTCTGTAGACTCAGTTCAATCAGAAGATCGAATGACGGTTGGTAATAGTGGCGTAACGGAGGACATTAGGGTCCCCCGCAAAGTCAGGTTTTGTTTTTAATATTTTATAAATTGGTTAAATACGAACTTGGTGTAGGCCCCCTAAAATCGTCCTCCCCCCTCCCCCGCGATGCGGAGATGTACGTTGCGTCATTAGTTGATAATTTGACAGGCCTCAGTTTGATTGAAAAAGAGTTCCTAATTTTAGAAAATATATACTCCAACGAAGAGCGTAATTTTTTTCTACAAAACTAAGGATTATAAAAAAAATTATTAGCATGCTACAAAGAAGTTTTGCGGGGGAAAAAAATACTCTTTGAGCCAGCAGATTACTTTTTAGATTTTATGAAACGTACATCAAAATAATTTTAATTTTCGATTTTTGTTCGTGTGTTATCTAAGGATTTATGGAGCATATTTTTTTTCTTTCTGAATTATTATTTTCTTTCGTCTCCGTCCCAACTAAAAATAATTTATATGTATTTATATGTATATTCAAAATTATACCCCGATTTAACGAATTCGACTTGCGTGGTTTTCACTCAGTCCCACCAATCGCGTAAGTTCGGGATATTACTGTACCGTTTTATACAGGGGATGCCTGTATTTAATGTTCAAAACTTCTATTTGTAAAAAATAGTATTTCCTAGTTAGTTTCATAATGTAGAATTCTTTAAATACGATTGGCTTTTAAGGCTGTTTTCGGTTAATGTTAAAGAATAGGACCCGAATTTGGAACATTTTTTCAGATATAAAAGAAATGAAAAATTAATATGACATTCTGGCTTCACTATCCTTTAGAAAGCAGCATTTTTTTATCATACTTCCCTTTTTTAACAGAGTTGATTCATTTTTTCTGGTATAAAATGTGTTTCGCGTTTTTTCTCCTATACCGTAATGTTAAATGGGCTATGCCTTCCCTTATTAAAATGAAAAAGAAAGTATTCATGAAATATTTTGAAATTTTTAAAAACACACTATATTGTTAACAGAGATACGAGCTATAATTCTACAAATTTCCATGAAAATTGAGGCTTTTTTCTGTCGGAAAATGTGCTTCGCGTTTAGTTCAAGCTCTCGTACTTTTACTGAAAACAGCCTTAATTCATAAAAATTGATAATAAATAAAATGAGATTAAATTTCGTATAAAATAATTATAATTATTCGACTTTATTTGTGAAAAAAAAAAATATTCACGTGTCGTCTGTCCCCTGCTCAGCAACAAATTGCTCATCCATGCGCTATCGAATGATAATGGGGAAAGGTTGTAACTTGAACGTTTCATGCGCGTGCTCAAAGGGAGTTAAAAGAAAACTCTCTCCTGGTTTTTTATTTAATGAAGAGTTGGAGGTTGTGTGTGTGCGCGCACGTGTGTGGAGGAGGGATGTACAGTTCTATAGTACTATAAGAAACTGTATATGTGACTTCTCCCTTGTCAGGTATGATGTTACCTCATTACTCGCTTGTTTTTTGTCTATTATTATCAGCGATTTCTCTTTCAAGTCTACCTAGCTTCGATGTTGTTCTGGAAAATCTGTATGGAGTAAATTGCTTGTTCCGACTACGTTCCCGATTCGTGATTTCGTAGAAGCGTATAAATAAATATATTTTCTTTTATTTATTTATTGTCCTTTAGATTAGAATGCACATATAAAATTGTTTTCAGAATATTATTACATTAAAAAATTATTGAAATGCAATATATTATGAACATAGAAATTACTTGTTTTCAAAACATTCTCCTTTTATGAAAAAGGCTTCTATAATAATATTTTGCATAAATATAGCTAAGACTTTTTCAAAGAGTCTGGACTAGGATTTGAAAAATTAACATTATTTTCAGAGTTACCATTAATGGGCTCAATTAATGTGACGTCATAGTCACTTGATAGTGAAAGCCACGTGATTTTAGCCAATCAATTCAAACACTCATGCCACGTCATAGTCGCACGATAAAAACTATCTAGTGTTTCCAGCTAATCAGTTCACGCGCTCCGGTGTTGCCAAGTTTTGCTCTTAACAGAAACTTTCTCTTAAAAAGTATATATGAATACAAAATGCATTTTATTTAAAAGTATAAACATAAAATATGATTTTTTTTTAATTTAAAAAAATCTTTTTGAAAAATTTTTTTTTCTTAACGTTTAAACATCTTTACCCAAATATGAAATTTGAAATTTTATCCGAGTTTTACAAATAGAACAACAAGTACAATTAGTTTAATGTTTGTTTTGAATTCAATGGAAAACACGTGTTTGTTTTTATCATGTGACTTCATGAATTGAGGTCATTGATATAATAATTTTTTTAAAATTTTTTCACTCTGATGTACTATAAAATCTGGATTAAAAAAAAAATCCACTTCTAAATTACATATTTCAAAAACCTAGTTCAGACTCTGTACGTAGGTCTGAGCAATATATAGACAAAATATTATTATTATCGAAGCATTTTTCATAAAAGGAGAATCTTTTGTGAAAACAGGCAATTCTATGTTCATTTTTTGCCAAAATATCGCATTAAAATTTTTTTTATTGTAATAGTATTTTTAAAACAATTGTATACGTGTATTCTAATCTAAGTAATACTAAATATTAAAAAAATATTCGTTTGTACTCCTTTGCAAAATCACGGTTCCGAACGTGTGTGTAGTCGGATACCTTTCGTGAATCAAAAAAAAAAATATATATATATAATTGTTTATAAAGAATCTTTCTAGTTATTTTTGTTATATTTTATTTCATTTTTATTCTCTTGTTTTAAAAATGACACCAAGTTTGCTTTTTTTTTGTTTTATTTTAAATTTAAAATCGGGGCAACACCGTAAAAACGATTCTCCCCTTTTGAACGACATTAGTTATTCATGCCAATTTTTTGAATATCCGACCGAGCTCTATTTTAATTTTATTTATGAATCAGAATTTTGAACTAGGATATAAAAACCAGCGTGGCAAACCACGCTGTGTGAATCGTATTATTGAAGCTTGAAGTTGCGATGGGCTGATAAATTTTAATATTTCGGAATAAATTAGAAAACTATTATATAGAGTCGAAGCAAAATTGATATTATATATTCCAGTGCTGGTTTATCCACTGGGCGCTTGGAGCGGGCGCCCAAGGCCCGGATAAGCTACAGATTTTACTGCGCCCATGGCCAAAATGAGCTTCGGGACTGATTTATTCACAAATGTGAAGATTTGTATTCGATTTTAGCATTTTTTAAGTGAAACCTATTTCTTCCAATCGTCAAGCATGAAAAATAACCACGTGTCGTCTTTTTTTTCACAATTCCTACTAATAGTTCACATTTTCCCTCTATATATATACCCTGTTCAAATTTTCAGTCGTTAATGAAATGTTTTTGTATTCATCCATTTAAGTTCAAATTCATTTTTTTAAACTTGTAGTGGATGACGCTTGATGTTAATACTGTTTTTTCAAATATTAATTCATAAATTAAATTTAATTAACGGATAAATAGTAACAAACAAAAATAATAGTCCAACACCATATATAAAAATGAAAATCGCTCGTTGTGTCCCTGTAGCGCAATGGGTAGCGTGTTGGACTTCTAATCTAAAGGTCGTGGGTTTGAATCTTACCTGGAATGGCCTAATTTCTGAGAGTGTGATTTATGAATGAATAAATATTAACAAAAATAATAGTCCAACACCATATATAGAAAGAAAAATCATTTTCTATTTTGCCATTTAATATTGTGATTCTGTCATATGTACATACATATTTTTACTAATTGTAATTATTTAACAAAAAGTAACTAAAATAAAATTTTTCTTTGTCGACCTAAGTAGGAATTGACTGCAATTTTTTTTTTTTTGTATTATACTTGTTTGTAATTTAAATCCATTTCTAGTACAAATGCCTCTGATTACAGTTATTAATAAGGAAAAATGCATTTAATAATTGAGTATTGTTTTATATTAATAAACACATGAATCAAATACTGATGAGGATTGCGTGAGGAATGTAGTATTTTTCAAGCATGTCTGAAGAGAATATAGGGAAATAATAAAAGACGCAGAGAATGAACGAAAAAATTATAACGAGTTGTACTGTAATATATATAAAATCATAAATGAAGTTTTTTTTCTTTTCCAATGGGGTTGTGGATTGGTGTATAAACGAAGTAGGATCTAAAACTTCGCTAGTTAAAGCACATTTTATTTGTAAACAATTAGATTTTCATTATTGTTTAATAGTTTATGCATTCTCTTATATAATCGAAGCATTTTGTTAATTTTACGCTTGGATGTTGTACACATTTTCTGAAAGTTTAGATTTATAATTTTATTTACCACAATGTTTTTTATCCAGTTTGTCCACAACCATTTTTGTTTCTAAGGGCTTTTGTTCGGTTAGTTTAAGTGGCCGCGGTAGCCGAGTGGTATAGGTATCGGACCGTGGCTTTGCCTTGTCACGAGTTCGAGCCCAGTACCACTAAAGACCCGCCGTGTAGGGCAGCGATGCACGTTAAATCTGTCGAGAGCTGAAACGTCCTCCCGTTGGTGTGGTGTGGTAGTTAGGAGAGGGGGTCCCAGCTCAGGTGTCGTCCACGTCACATGACCTTGGTTCTCAAAATTACGTGGTCCGTCGCCAAAAGCCCTTGTGTAGCTGAACAGTGCGACGTTAATATTTACTCACTCACTTTGTTCGGTTAGTTTAACACTAATCATACCAACACTTAATAGATACCTATTTATACCGTAGCGGGTCAAATGACCCGACTTTATGCTTGAATGTATGAAATATGGATGTTAGAAAGGAAATAAAAATTAAATTTATTATAATAAAACAAAATAGTAAATTGACCATTTCTATTACAAAAGCAAAAAATTAGAATTTTTAATTTATTGCTCATCGCATTTTTTACATATAAGTAACATACATTTTCCGCAAACATATTTTTTACATTTAGAGCAAATTTTGTTGGTTTTATTTTCTCTTTACAGTATCCTATTAGACATCTCTTACGTTGATAAGTATCTGTAGTAGACTTAGGCAACTATCCTTTCGTATTTTTTCTTTGTTTTGGTTGTTCACGGGCTTCTCGAAAATCGGCGCCAAGTTCTACTGCTCTAGCTTGAGTAAAAAATCTTGTCTTGAGATGTTTTCTTCTGTCGTTTGCTTGTACAAAATCCAGGCATTTATGCCAGCTAAATCAAGGATATTGAAAAAACTTGGAGAGGCCATCTGCAAGACTTAGAACTTAGACTTTTCTTGAAATTATTCTCAGCTATTTTGAATGAACTACTTTACGCAACAGTCTTTGCAGAAACGTGCAACTTACCGACTAGAATACGATAAGCAATATGACTCGATAAGCTTATAAAACAAAAAATGCTCTCCGGGTCAAATGACCTGTTGTGGTAGATAACGGTATACGACAAGTATTACTCAAAATATAAACAAAACAAAAAAATAGTATAATAACTGTAGATTAATTACTTAGAAAAGTCACGAAGTCAAATGTGCTAAAGCAATAAGATGATACGTACATTTTCAGTGCAGAAGTTCAAAATGGATCATTTGACCCGTTATGGTATGTTTAGTGTTAAGGGTACTTAACCTAGGGTGCGCGAGCTTTTCGAATTCTTCTTATGAAAGATACTCTAAAGTTATTTATTTTTATAAAAACAGCAATAAAATAAAAGCTTAGAGAAAAATGAATCTGAAAACTCGAGCATTGTTATTAAGCTGAATCATCTTGCATGTGAATAAAAAGATGCGACTGCGATATTCGAATTATGATCGTGATCTTGCGGGTTCGAGTCCTGGTGCCACTGAAGACCCTTCATGTAGAGGGGGCTGATGAATGTTAAATTTGTCGGACTCATAGTCTGCGTTTTTGCAGTTGAGTCATGGGTTCGAGTCTTGATACCGTTAGACCTTTCATGTAGAGAGGCTGATGGACATGGAATTAGTATGGGCTGAAAGTTCTCACGTGGAATTTTAAAGAGTGATGTGGATTCTCATTACTTAACCATGACTCAAATTGACCTTAGATGAGCCTTAAAATCTTCAAAACCTTCCGTGGCCTCGGTAGCCTAGTGGTCAAGGTATCTGATTCGTGGTTGGCTTGTCATGAGTTCGAGCTCAATACACTGAAGACCCGTTGTGTGGGGGAACGATGCACGTTAAATCTGTCGAGAGCTCAAACGTCCTCCCGTTGGTGTGGTAGTTAGGAGAGGAGGTGCCTGCTCAGGTGTCGTCCTCGTCACTTGACCATGGTCCGTCGCCATAAGCCCTCTAGTAGCTGTGAGTGAATATTAACGTCGCATTGTTCAGCTACACGAGGACTTTTGGCGTCGGACCTCGTAATTTAGAACCATGGTTAAATGACGAGGACGACACCTGAGCTGGCACCTCCTCTCGTAACTACCACACCACTCCAACGGGTGGACGTTTGAGCTGTCGACAGATTTAACGTGCATCGCGTTTCCCTGCATGGTGGGTTCTTAGTGCTACTGGGCTCGAACTCATGACTGCCAGCCATAATCCGATACTTTGACCACTAGGCTACCGCGGCCACCCTCGAGAGGTAGCTGAACAGTGCGACGTTAATATTCACTCACTTCAAAACCTTCCTGTTTCTAAATACGACGTTAAATAATCAAAGAATAGTGATTAAGAAAGAATTCCTTTAAAGCGGGCCGCTGAGAAAAACAAGTGAGACAGTTAAAATTTTTTTTTTTTTTTTTTTTTTTTTAATTTTTTTTATTTCTTGCTCTTAGAATATCATTACTATTTAAAAGCTTCAGTCCTTATTAAAAGGTTTAACATATATGATTGTCTTAAAATATTATATATACAATAATATTTTTCGACGAGATTATCATTTTAATGACCCCTCAGGGGGCTCACCTTCTTTAGGTGGATACGGGTGTCACAATCTCGAGGTACCCTAGTGATCTTTTCCTTTTCCCAAGGGGTTTACTATCTTTGGTAAACACGGGTGGCACGACCCCGGGGTACCCCAGTGATCCTTCTCTATTTTCGATCCACCATTTTGTCATCCAATTTCTCCTTTTCTTTTCCCTTCCAGACCACAGACCTATGAATGTTTGGCGCAGTATAGCCACAAAACTGGCTCTTGCGCCATAAAACACCAAACTCAACTCAACTCAGTCATTTTAATGAAGGTACGAGATTATAATTTCCGACCTGTTTTGTTGTATAGCTTGAATTCATCGTTCAATGTTTGTGTCAGGCAGCTGGTCTAACTCGGAACGTATTTCAGGTAGAAATATATCCCATTATATTAATAAAAGTTTGCGAGCTTATAACACATCTATTTGTTATGGCTATCTTAGAAATGCTTCATAAACCTGCAGTGTTTCCCCTTAGCGCATAAAGTCAAATTCGATTACATTGAAATCTGGGGTACATAATAAGAAATACACAAACGAGTTTTCATAAAAATTTAATATTTTAGTATGTTACTTTTAAGGTAATGCCCTCGTAAAGATAATATTTATTATTTAACATTAAGTGAAAACAGTTTAAATAAAATCAAGCTGAAAAAATTCCATTAAGTTCCAACAACTTAAGTCTAGTTAGCATTTCATACTTTCCTTTGAGTTGATTACTTTAAGTATCTAATATACGAAAGTCGGAGAAATATCTGTACTTAAATTTATTATAGAAAACTATAGAGGAATATTTTCTTTGTTTTTCTAGTTAATGAAATCTTTTAAAGAAGTTTTTATAATGTGTGTAATGCATCTTGGAAATTACTTGCGGGCTATCTTTTACACATTTCAGTAATTTGAGTAGCTTGTTGAAACTTTTTGAAGATGTGTATTGAAATTCTCTAAGAGTTTTTATCGGAGTTAAATCAGTGAAAATTGAAATAATCAAATCTGTATAACGCTTAAACACATTCTAATTATATCATATATTTTTGAGCAGTACGTCCCCCATTAAAAACAATTCTGATTTCTTAAAATAATTTATGAATAATTTTTTTTTATAAAATATTGACACTTTATTCCTAAAAATACAAGTAGAATCAGTAAGGTTTCTCAGATGTAGATTACCAACCAAGTTTTTAGATCTAAGATCAAACAGTTTATTTGTGTTTGATAGTTCATTTGTCCGTTCACAGACTAAAAATAAATATCGAATCCCAAAATATATTGTAAGAAAGACTTGGAACTTAAACTGTTACATCCGACTGTTGCAGTTAAAAAAATACTAATTTTATAACATTGAACCGCGAGTGTAAATTATTGATGTAATATAAATATATCATTTAAAAAAAATAGGACTTCCAGAAAAGTTTTCTATTTTGCAATTAAAAGAGGGCTTTAAGCTACTTCTCGCGAATGTATAAAGATTAAAAACGTGATTAGTATCGTACTGCTAAAGAGCCGCCAATCTCTGCAATTTTAAGCTTTGGTTTCGTGATAAAGACTTGATTTCACACCTGTGCTTGCATTTAGCATTTTTACTTCAAAGATATTAAGCTTTTGTTCTGTAGTTTTATATTACAAGAAATCGGGACTTACGGCTCTTATGAATATCTAATCAAGACGCATCGCCAATTAAGGCATTTATTAAGCAACGTGTGAATATTAATGCACGTTGTGTGGTGGGCTTGCCAATCTTCCGTTTCGGAGTAGGTGTGCGAAGGTTGATATTGTCCGCAGTTGTGTACGCTCGTGTGAATGAAAGTGGGGTGGTGAGTGCGATATCCCGTAAAACTTTTTCCGAATGAAAAGTAAAAAATTGTGTCATGAGGTTGTCGTCCGGGAGCGTAGTTTTCTTATCGATTCCACTGTCGATCTCCCCTCTAACGAAAGTGGAGACGTTCCACCAACACAAAGTAGAGTACGCATGCCCGAGGGGAAAGATGGGGGGAGGGGTGGACCCCACGGTTCGTGGGTTTTGTGTAGCGAGCCACGGATGTGGGGGTTAGGGGCTGCTTGCCGCTGGTAGAAAGGAACCGTGCTTTCTAGGGTTGTTGTCTACCCCCAAACTGCTAGGTTCGCGAGCGACTCGATTGGCTACAGGAGCGATGCTGCCCCCGTGACGTCAGTTCTGCCAGGTTCGCGAAGTGAGAGCAACTTTTGTTTATTCCCCTCTATATGTTCCGTACGCACGCTCTGCTGTTCTCTCTCTCCCTATCTTTCTCCTCTCCCTAGTTGTGTGTGTTGATGCCATTTCACTGTCAATGCCTCGGTTCGCTCAGGTATTTTGATTAGTTAGGTGTCCACCTGCGGTGTGTTCGCGTGTCTCATCGGACCCCGTAAAAAACAATGTGAATTTTTTCGGCCTTTGGTTTTTGTTTTGTGTGAATACTTATTTCTGAATTCGCGGTTCTGCATCAACGAGTGCGGCTCTCTCAACAATCTTCCCCTCGCCGACCTTGCGGTACACTAGCTGACTCGTCAAAAGCATGCAAGTACGTGCCTTTTTTCCCCCTTTTTTATAAGCAATCATGTAATTTTTTGTATATCATTGTGCTTATATATATATATATATATAAATTTCATGCATAATTGTATCGATGTGTTTCTTTTTTCTTAAACATGTTTTAATTTTGATTATTACATTTTTGAATTGTTTTGTTTGCATTTTTTTTTTATAATATACTTTGCAATTTATTTCATTATATTTATATGTATGATTTTCTTTTTTACCACTGATTGCGCTTTCGGAATATACTCTACCAACTATTATATATTTTAAACTGATATTTTGTGATTCTGACCTTGAAAAAGATTCCTTTCTAATAAAGTTTGGCAGCTGTATTATGTCCCGGCTGTTTCAATTGCTTTTTTTTTCTTGTCGACCATTCCCATCTGTTTACATTCATTGTCCGAAAGCGTGCAGGTGGCGCTCTTCAAGTGGTATTGATTAGATTTAAAACACCCGCGCTGAAAAAAAACTTAATTAGTTCTAATTTCTTTGCGGGTTTCATTCTGTAAAGAATAAGTTTTTGATTAGTTGTTTGCCGGTTTTCAAATACGAATGTCTTAAAAGTTTGAGGCGCACTTCAAGTGCTCCTTCTCTCGAATGCTAAAATTGAATGTTTTTAATTGATATTTTGATTTTTCCCGCATTGTGCAGCCGCGTGCTTTATTTACATGAAGGGATTAGAGCCATAGGGAAGTGAAATATATCATATCTGATTATATTTTTATTTAATATTTAAATTTCTTTGATTCTTAAAGGTTTAACAATTTTTTTCAACGGGGTTAGTTTTATACAATAATTGTTTATGATATAAAGATTATTTAAATTTATTCATCAGTGTATTTTATTGATTGATATTGTTCTTATTGAATTTTGTGATTAAATAAGAATATACACAAAGAAGTTGTAGTTTGATGTAAAAAACAAAACAAATGCCCGAAGATTCTAGTTTTTTTTTTAATTGCAGAGTTAGCCTCACAAAAATAAACTGGGAACTCGTGCAACACTTCATTTCTCCACATATTTAATTTTTTAACAAATTAAATATTTACTGCAACAATTGCAATTTTTGTGCAAAGAAAGTATTAAATTGTAAATAAATCATAAAATGGTCTTCAATTTTTACGTTTTTTTTAAAGATTTAATTAAATTATAAGAGTTTAAAATGTTGAGATAATTATTTTAGTATAATTGCATGTAAAAAGTGCTTACGAATCTTTAATCTTTATTTTGGAAAAAAATTTTTTTTTTAATCAATGTATGTTTAATTTTTAAACAATCTGTCAATTATTTGCAAACTTAACTTTTAAAAAATATTTGTGTTCAATAGCCTCAATTTATGTTAAATTTCATCTGAGATCAAGCAGGCCAGATTAGTAAGTAATGGACACTTAACTGTCCAGCATAAGTGTAAGATTTTGGTAAGCATTTTTACTGATTATAATTATTAATCCAGATTTTATTAGTTATTAAAACAGGCAAGGTGAAGGAAGTTGTTTTTGTACAAGTAAGTAAAATATTGCTGTTCTTCAGACTGAACACAAAAGCAAAATTTTAAGGTACGTACTTTAATAAAATATAATGTTGATGTAAAATATTGCTATGAGTTTACCTTCTGGCTCATATATATAAAATCTAATTTTTTTTTTAAATTCGTTATCAACTGCTTAGAAATCTACTTCGTAAAGAATTTCGCCGGAAGTGTTTGACTTTTAAAACTTGTTACAATCTGTTCTAGAATTAATTCTAGTATCAATTGTTTCTAGCATATTTTTGGATATAAGAATGAAATTTCTGATTGGATAATTCTCGGTGAAACATATCCAAAATATATAAACACAAAATTAGTTATGAAATAAAATACTCATAATATTACAATAAAATTGAGACTTTTTAATTAATGTTCCGATTGGAATATTTTCTTTGATTTAAATTTTGAGGCTTTGAAACGCGTAGAAGTAATGACTGAAAATTCCTATTTCTTGGAAAAATTTTAAATTTTTAACCTTGTTTAGCCTAACTTAATTTGTCCCGAATTGTGTACAATAATGTATATTTTTACAGATAAGATGCTGTATTTTAAAATGCTGTGGGTACGAACTGAACGAAACCTCAAAGAACGAGGCAACAAATAATTTTAAGTTTAGCATATTTCACCCATTTTTAAACTTAAAACTCGCAACTCTTTATTCCGATTAAAAAACAAGAGCATTTGTATAGTGTTGCATCATTTTTTAAACTGTTAGTGATTCTTTATTGATTTGGGAGAGCATTAAAAGCGTGTAATCCTAAAAAAAAGCAAAGAGTGATGCCAGAGAAAAATCCTTCTTAAAAAAAAATGTTGTGAAGATCAAAATTCTTTTCGTCCCTTCCTGGTAGCGAAGCCATCGGGAACCGTTATCAGGCTGATGTATAGCAAGTAGCAGGTGGTCCCTTGGAAGCAGCTGCTTTGAGCTACCATTGTTTCTGTCTTTTAACAATGCAATCTCCCCTCCCCACAGTTCTCAGTCGCCAAAATTTTTTGTGTGTTTAAATATAGTCCATCACGGAGTTTTTTTATTTACATCGAGTGCTCGTGTTTTATCGCCTTCAGTCCGTTCCACATAGTTGTTTTCTAAATATGTTTATTAGTTCATTTTTTTTCTGGATTTCTGTTTATCCCTGGATCTTGGTAGACTTAATTCTTTTTAAAATTGTATTCTAAACTAGATAAAGATTATACCCATATAAACTAAATTACTTTTTATTGTATTTTATTTATAAATCTTCATAATGAGGAAAATTATTTTTGTGAAAAATGTCATAGAATGCATTTTTGTATTTTCCTACACATTTACAAATCAATACATTGATCCTTTTCTTCAAAAACTTTAATCATTAAAATAAAATGTCATAATAACTTGACAAATTTCAAAGAATTAAATAATTCGCTAATGAAAATATACCAGATTTAATCGAAGCGATTACTTTGAACTTTTGAACTCAAATTTCTAAGACAAAAATAAAGAGCAATTCGCTTAGTTATTAAAAAAAAGCCAAGTGTTGAGAATACTTAATTTTTTAATTTAAAATTTGAATAGGTAATTAAAATGCTTTTCTTGAATATTGTTTCCTTTATGTGAAATACATAATGTATCTGTTTAAACCAAAAATACGCGTAAAATTCTGCTAGGGTACCCCGTTTATACGTAAATGATTTTTTGTTTAGAATGGAGGAAATTTAAAATGTATGTCATAGTACTTTTATACGTTTGCTGTGGATTGATTGTGTGTTGAAACTATCAGTGTGGAAGGGAATGTATTAAAAAATATTTTGATCCATTTCGATTTTTTTTGTCTCGTATGTTAAAATTTTGTATTGTTTTGCTTAAATATTCTCACAGTATTTAAGTATTCGTTTTTGTAAAAAAGTAAAATTTTTACCCTTTTTTTGTGTTGAATGAAATGTTTTAATACTCTTTGTTGTGCAGTTCGTATTTAAAAAATGCAAAATAACAATTTTAAAACTCATAGAATGTGCTGTGCTGCAAAAGGCTGTATTGTGTTTTAATTAACCGTAAAATGTTTATTTTAATGTTTTGCTAGAAGAATTTTAATGTCCCAAATTGCTACTTGAGCATGATTTTATACATGATTAAATGTATACCCAGAAATAGATCAAAGTTGAAAACCTTATAAAAATATAAAGGCACGAGAATGAATCCTTGGAAGTCAAACTTTCTTTTAAAACTGATTTTTTAAAGTTTAATCTTATGAATTGTTTTATAATAAATTAATTTAATGCGCTTTATTTAGAATTTTCAGCTGTAACTATGAAATTCGTCAACACCCATATTATAAGCACGTAGGTCAACTGAGCATTTTATGCCAGTTACATGAGTCAGGTGACTATTTAATTGAATACTCCGCCCTATTTTTAAAACCCATTGTTCTGTTTCAAAAAGGAAGACAGATTTCTTCCGTCATTGTTGTGAGTATTGAGCGTGCAATGAAACTTGTATAAATTTCATTTGCAAGATGCTTATGAGATTTATATGGGGTTTTTCGATTTTCGAATTTGACGTTGCGATGTACAGTTTTATTCTAATTATATTATTAAAATCGTAATTTATGTTATGTTTCAAGTTGCGATTGATAATTTTAAATATTTAGTGTTGATAGTTTAAAAAATGAATTGCCCAATCGCTTTCCGTGACTGGATGAAAAAAGTTCACTATCGAACGAAGTTGTGTTTACAGTTGCCATGGGTCCGTTTCAGAAGTTATTGCAATAGAACTATTTAAGTTGCGATTGTTTCGATGAAGACTAAAGCTTCATCAGATTTAAGTTTCTACTAAAACTCCTTTTTAGAAAATCAAACGTATACTAATGTAGATATAACGAAAAATCCGGCGTATAACGCGCACTTTGAACACAAAAAATAAAATAGAAATTTATGGGTGCTCGTTATACGCCGGGTATAAAAATGATAGCTTCTAAAATAAAAAAATGAGCATTAAAAAAAAATTAGATTTCTCTATAGACTGTAGTACTGTTAATTCAAAAGAAGTAACATATCTAATGAACTTGAAGGGTTCTTCTAGAAATATACATATTTTTTTTCAGAAGTCTGGGATAATATCTCGAATAAATGACTTAAAAAAACATAAGAGCCTTGCATATACATTTCAGGTTTCCTTTGTAAAAAGGGTGTGCGTTACACAGTGAATATACCTAAAAGTTAAAAAATGTAGCCTGAAAGTATGGGTGCGCGTTATACGCAGTATTTTACGATAATATTAGTTTACATTAAATAAACGGCAACGTATGACTAGGAACAAATGTAAATTTATATTAAACGGCAATGTATATGACTAGGAACAAATGTATTTTTAACTGTAAAATTACTCCACCCCTTTCACTGTCTTGTTTTGCAAACTTTTTTCCAAATAAATATATATATATAGCCGAGTTACTACTAAATATTTTTTAAGTACTTTTCTTCCTGATATCTTGACATTTGGGGGGGAGTGTCTAATCAACAGCTGTTTCTTAAGACAATATCAAATCGTTTGTTTTTGTTCCGTTTAATAAAGACCATGTTTTGAAAATCCGAAAGAGACAGGACAAGGGGAGGGGGAAGTTCAAAACGAGACATACCCTGTGTGACCAGACTTAGCAATCTTTTGAGGGAAGATAATTTTTATTTTTAATTGGAATAGTCTCGTCTGAAGTCGTTTCTCTCGCGAGGTCGTTGAATTGCTATCGATTAGAATAGTGGAGTGAGAATTTTAAAATTTATATAGCTGCTGTTCCTTACGCACGTGGCATATCTAAAGTGACAGCCATATGAGAGTTACATCTCGAAAAGGTCAAAAACATATCCATCTCTCTATTTTAGGAATCCTTTTAAGTTGTCATTTGAAGGGAACGTGACGTGTGTATTCTTCACGCGTGACGAAATCTGTTTGTTAAATACGAGTTTTATATGCCTTTTATACATTTCGAATTCAATTTGTTCTGGGATTTTAGTGTTTATTTTATTTATTTTGAATGCCTTTTAAATCAGTCGTACTCGTGTTTTGCAATAAGGTGTGAATTGTTAATGTTTTTTCGCATTGCTCCTTTTTTGTTTTTGTATGGTTACACGTGTAGGTTTTTCTTATTTATATTACGAAGCTGTTTCGGAAAGTGTGTTAATGCTAGTTTCTGCGATTTATGAGAGAATAACTTAGTAATTGCCTGCATAGTTCATTTTTTTTTATTTTAGAATTCCAAATGCATTAAAGTAATTGCTACACTTCATTTTATGTATTAGTTACTGTCTGTAATGAACTTTTTTTTATTCTTTTCGAATGTCTTGCATATTGCCCAAATTTATTTCGTTGGCTTTTTTATTGTCAGTTGCATTTTTTTCCGTTCCTTTTCGCTCAATGCACGTCTCCGGTTAATTAATCTTAAATGTTTCGTGTCTTTCGAAAATGTATAAAATTTTCGAATATATTAAACGTCCATTTCTCCCATCATACATTTTTTTTATCGCTTGGTGAATTTTTTAAAAATCTACTCCGAGGAATATAAATTATCTGTACACAAATTTTTTTTTTTTTAATCAGAATTGTATTACTTATAAATTTTTAATTTTGAGCTATATTTTTACAAATTTAGAGCATTTAAAACAAAGCCGCAAAGGTTGATGTTAGTTTATTTTTCTCCTGTATAAAAGGGAGAGCCTCAGTTTGCATCATGCGGAGGTTGTCTTTCAATTATAATAGAAGTTCATATGTACTAAAACGCCCAGGTCAGAGATAATTAAAAAAGAGAATGGCTCTTACTCCCACTCCTCCCTGTCTTAAAAAATAGTTATTCCTTGAAAAGAGATAAACATCATTCATTTTCTATTACCTTGCATAAAGCAAAAGCTACATATTTTCTTCGTCGCGTGATCTTTTCAGGGGTGGCTTCCCTTTCTTGTTCTAGACTTCAAGCTACTTATTAATTTGATCGGAATGGGTTTTAAATTATTTTCATTTGAATCTTTATTTCTATTTTTGTCCTATTAATTTTTAACGTCACTCAAGTTAAGTATTAAATCTACTAAATGCAAAAATCGTATGTAAAGTTAATTTCAATGAAGTTCGTTCACTTAGGGAATACATTGAAACTAGTAAATTTAGAAACAGACTACTAGGTGTAAAAAAAAAAGCTACGTTTTATTTTAATTTTATGTTAAAGAAAACTATTTAACAGGATTTGTATTAGTTTTTTCAACAAAATATATGGTTATAAGCATTTTTTTTTTTTTTTTATTGCTCAACTTAAGTCAGACGTTAGTTTGGTTATTAGATTTCCAAGAGATTACATCACATTTACGGCGGATTACGGCAGCAGGGCATTTAGACGTCGAGAAAACTAAATGGCTTGATATTTGTATGGTAATTTTTTCCATTCACACTGCAAATAATCTTGTAACTGTTGACTAACCGTCGTCACCGTAATATAAACCAGTCGGTCGTGACTCCAAGTAGAGTCACGAAAAATTACCTTGGGTCGCAAGTTGGATGAAAAAAATAATTTTAATTAAATGCATACATTTACAAATTTTATTGAGGGGAAAAAATGTTTTTTTTATAAAAAAATATGAAATGTCCCAAGTATAGACCGCACTGCCTAAAAGTTTGTGTACCATTGCTTTAAATATTCTCTGCAGGTGAAAGATCCGGGCTCGCTGTTGGCCACTGCAAAATAGGAGAACGCTTATTACTTAACTGCATTTCTTTGCCTTATTGGGTCTTGCATATTTTGTTGATTAAATACATCGTTTCCTGTGAAACAATTTCTGCATTATTGGGTGCAAATTGATTTTAAGAGCTCGTACTCGTGCGCAATTTCACATTATCAACACAATAGTCTTATTTGAACATCATTCACCATCTGTCAGTTTCGAATACAACTTTTACATTAACAATATGTATTCTTGTGATGTAGTTTTTCCAGGAGTAGTCGCCATTTCTACTCCCGATGAAATCTTTTATTCTTCCTGTCATGAATTCAAATGAGCCAGATGTTTTTAAAGTCCACGTGCCTTCATTTGTTTGGTTCAGCTGAAATATCAACCTTAGTCTTATTTGTATAACGTTATCCAAATCGACGTGACTGAACTGTTACGTTTTCTAAGATAGTTTTCGTAACACCTGCTTCGAACTTAAGGTTATCTCTAATGAACGTTATATTAAATGAATCGCGCGGGGCCATCCTATCTGAACAGGAAGGATACCTAAATTGGATGTCTAAGCTGTTTGCATATATTAATGCCTGATGGCTTCTGTTCTCCGTTATCTGGGCAGTTTTCCTTTTTCTCTCGGGCACAATAGTGTAAAAAGCTAACTGTTTATTTATTAGATTGCTTTGCTGGCGACACATTTATTGGATGGATCACTTTGTTCTGTGTTTAGTGCTTTTGGATAAGAGAACGCCTCTTACTCTGTACATCTTATGATCAGTCACGGTTCGGTAAGCTCGAAACTCGGAAAAAAGAATCTTCAATTCCATCGCGTAAAATTTGTTCTTGGAAGATAACATATGTGGTGGAATCTTTTATTTATTTATTATAATGGGGAACGATTTGCTAAAGGAATGTTTTATTTTTTAGTTAATGTATGCTTTTAAGGGGAAGTAATGATTTATATATTGCCTTGGAAAAATTCGATGTACATTGTAGTATATAGCAGGGATGGCGAACCTTTTTGAGACGTGGGTCAAATTTTGTTCATATATTTTTTTTTAATACTAGCGCGTGAAAAACCAATGCCCGTTTGCACCAGAGTTGGGTTTAAAAATTTTTAACTGAGTATTTTTTAAAACTAAACATCTTTAAATTCAATTGGCTTATAATGGGTAAAAAAGGACGCTATGGAAGTCTCTTTCTACAAACATAACTGATTAAAGTGCATTTTATCCGAAGAAAGTGCTTTTAAATATGATTTTTTGCTTTGGTTTTCGATTATTTTTGAACTAACAAAATGTGAGCAAACTTATACACTTTATTTGATATTTTGTAAACACCTTTGCTTTATTTCAAATACTACATACTTTCATATACATTTGCTGTCGTTTGCGTAGCTTTGGAACCAAGGGTGTAGCTACCGCCGTATCAGTGATACGGGGCCCTCAAGCTTCAGGGGCTCTAAAATGTGTAAGAAGCGATCGTAAAATATTGAGAGCCCACCAAAAAGGGATTCCAAAGAATTTGGATTCGGGGTCCACTCACAGGACTAGCTACGCCAGTGTTTGGAACTGTAATGATCACACTGAAGGTAATAGGCAGCATTTAAATTGCTTTTGTGTCAATGGGCTTGAAAAAATTCAAATGGAATATAAATAGTCCACACAAATTAGAAAATTTAAATAAACCCGCGTAAGCAAACAAGTAGTTGCCTAGCAATCGTGGGTCAGTTAAAAAGCTTGCGTGGGTCAGACACTGACCCACGGGTCATAGGTTCGCCACATCACTGGTATAGTTTCTCGGCTCTATAATTCTATTGGAATGGGGTGTACAAGGTCTTTGGGAAAAGAATTTATTTTGTTCCCCTTGATAAGCTTTCTCTGTTCGATAAATAGCTGTCTGTATTGTTTCTTCATGGTATTTTTCCGGTAAATAATTCGTATTAAACCGTTTTCACTCCCTATTACCTTTTTATGTTTCTTTTATACTTTAAATTCACCTAATTTATTATGCTAAGAATATTTATAAAGTGTGAGATATTTATAAAAAATGCTTATTTTTATTTGAATAATCAAGTTTGATTATGATTCGCTTGAATTTATATTTTCTGAAGATAAAATTATTAAATAAACAACGGCTCCATATATATGCAAACATCGGAGTTTCTTATATTGTCTATTTTTATATTACACATTTTAAAAAATATTTTTATCGGTATTTAGCAATTTTTTGTTTTATTTCATTTTAACGCAAAATTGAGCAGTTTTAACTAGTATCAGCAAATTTTACATGAAGGAAAAATATATGCTTGTTAAGAACAAAACTTCTAAGATAGGTGTTACAATTTACTTTTATACCAGTGCCACTTTGTTCATCGAATTCATTCAAACGTGGCGAAAGCACACATGTGTTATCAGTTCCAAGAATCTACTCTGCATTGGGGGTCCTCTGCTAAAAGAACACTATCTGCCTCGACCATAGTAGAGAAGAGCAAGTACGCGTTCACACAGTTCATTCCCCATAGAACCTGTTATTCCGCTCTTCCCTCTCCGAATAGTGAACATCACGTGACTAGCGGCAGCTGCACACCATCTTTCCGAATGGGGGAAAAGAAAGACTGCAAGAGGAGATCTATTTTTTCCCCCCCGCATTTTCATCTCTTTGGCAGTGGAAGGAAACCTTTCTTCTACAAAGCGTTAACATCCCTTTCAGCAAAAAGAAGTTCTAAACACGATTGCAAACCTAAGTAGGCTTTAAATGTATAGAGGCTATTTTTGATTTACTGGAAGATGGATACTTTTTAAAAAGTTAATGGATTCTCTTTCGTAATTTTTGAGAAGTTGAAATATGCACTGTTTTAGTTACCCATTCTTATTGTGAATGTCTTATCCAATCAATTAATATTAAAACTTTTTTTAGTTATTCCTCGGATCTATTATTCCGATTACCATTAAATTATACTTTATACTGTAATCTTCCAAATGTTTACTTTCATCAATAATGAATTTTCAAAAATGTCGTAACCAAAAATTAATCTAGTAATTTCTATTGGATAAAAATAAAACGCGCACAAAAATTAAGAAATATTTATCAATAGATTGTGTTATATCAGGGGTCGTGACATACGTGACCCGTGGCATAATTGACCCGTGGTACAATTCTTAGTGGCATTCTGCACTACTCTACAAATTTGTCAATTTTTGAATGGATGGAAGTTGATAAATTTGTAATGGACCTTATTAGACAAATTTCTTCAGAATTATGGACATTTGCAGAATTACAAAAAATCTGACAGATAACTAAAGATAAATTTGCAGCTATTTTGTAAATTGAATGCCATTGCTGAAGAGACTTAATTTTAATTGTTTGAAAAGAGAAAATTGCATGTACTCTGTGCTTTCAGCTTTTGGTTCTACATATCTTAAGTAAAGAATCTTTTCTCACGTGAGAAATATTTAGGGCCCGCCAAGAAACTGTTTAACAACTGAATGTCCAGAATCGCGTGTCAAACTAAATGTCGGATTTTACCCTTGATTTTGCGACATAAAAAGTAGAACGGGCAAGCACTAGGTTCGCATTAAAATTTATATTTATCTTTTTATTTAACTCTAATGAAGGGAAATACTTGTATTTTATTGTTGTCTATTTCTTATTATAATAATGTTTAAAAATACATATATGTACAATTTTAATTTTTTAATTTTTGTTAAAGAAATAGTTATATTTTATGCTAAGAAATATCTTGAAATTATGCTAAATTAATATATAATAAAACTGTAAATCTATATTATTGACCTCTATTCTCTAACTTGTTTAAAAAATGTCCTGTGTGGCACGCTGAATCCTATTGGTAGACTGGTTTGACACGCCACAGCTAAAAAGTTGCCGACCCCTGTGTAATATTATAGTAATTTACACATAATCGGGAATTATAAGTTATCAAATCAAGAAATTTACGAGTTGTAAGGTTATTCTATTTATCTCGAACTGTTTCTTTGTGGGTTTTTTTCTAACTTGCTTACGTAGCACATTTTTCTTTGAAACGATTTCTCCATTTGAAATCTTTTGCCTAAGACAATAGATTTAGCGGAATTATTTTCTCATGTTGCTAATAACTAAAACTTTTTCTACAAGGAAACCAGTGATAAAATCCGTAGCTTGTCGTTTAGAAAAACAAATAGTATGACATCTATGGTGCGTCAAATGCTTATTGAGCTATTCGTATGTAGACTTAAAAAAAAAATGAATTCTCTCGGCTATCTTGTTTTCGGGGCTAGCCAAAAGGTTTTACTCCCGGTGATATATTCCATTTATTCATGTTTTAAATTTAATAATGGCTATAAGGCCGTAAAAAGTTTAATGTTTTTACATATCTGGTCTGTATAATATGATTAAAAAGTTGCAAAATTTCTTAATCGTAATTTTTGAATATAGAGTATCAGATTTCTTTTAATGAAAAATATATAACTTGCTTTTTCAGTGCTCAGCTCTGCATACATTTCTTAATAAATTTTTTTTAAAGCTGCTTGTGTATTAAGTTATTTTTAGCAATTAGTTATTATATATACTATCCTGACTCTTTAATTCAGTTCCACTGTCACTTACTACCTGAGTAATTTGATTGTTAGTTGTACATTCCTTTGCGGTTACTAATATCAACGTTTGGATTATTATTCTGGAAGCATGTGAATGATGAGGAAATCACTTAACACTTTTTCCTTGTAAGCGTTGAGAATAACGGATGTAATGTTTTTATACTTGTGTGTATTTGTTAAATAAGAGGTCTTAAGTCACATGCGAGTGGCCTCAATTTTGTGTTGATTTTTCATTATTTTGCATCAGCTCTTTTTCGTATATTGTCTTTTGTAAACGGAAATGTAAATCATTTCTCAGTGTTAAGAAATCTACGAAAATTGATGTGGTATTTTTAATCGTCTACAGTTTTATGAGCGTGTGAAATTGCAAACTAATATCCTCCCAATTGTTAATAAACGAAAAGTCTTATTCATGTTTTAAAAATTTCTGTGAATTTTTCTCTCCTTATTAATTCTGATTTATTTATGCCTTAATTTTAATGCTTATTAGTTGCACAGAATGTATATTTAGCGTAAATATGTAAATTAAGTAAAACTTAATGTCATATCTGTATTTTTATACCACCATGTTTCGTATTTATTGTGAAAAATGACGTTTTTATGTAATTCACGTTTGAACATCAGCTTTTAACAATCCTATTGATAACTTCAATCCACGTTAAAAATTTTTAAGATAAGGATAATAGGTGAAACTAAGTACATAAATGTTTTAAATTTTGCATATAGTATCTATCATCATGCAAATTATCTACTTGTCTCGGTTTAAAAAAATGTATCTCATACTACCAAATTTATCTACGTAATTTCTTATTTAAAAATAAAAAAATATTTCTTTGGGCAAGAGACTAATTTTTCAGCACTGTGCTGAAGAGGCTACGTAGTGCTAACGGAAGTATTTGCTAAAAATTGACACTTTAGAATATGTATGTACATTATACATATTAAGTTTTCTACGTATTGTGTTCATTAAAATGTAACTACAGTTCGTAGTATAGAAATTCTATTTTTTAATTGTACTGAATTTTTAATTTAATAAAATTATTGTTACCTGAATCTAGCATAATCTTGTCTTTAAAACAATTGTTACCAATAATTGCATTCAAAATCTTTTTGGTTTGTATAAATATTTATTCCATTTTATGGAAGTGATTATTATATTGAAAGGTAAATGTAGTATCTAAAAATGAATAAGCTTGTTTTTTAAACGTTTGATTATGTTAATACACGAAAGCAAAAGTACCTTACACTTCTGCTACCTGTGTAGTGGGAATGAGGCTAGGTGTGTAGCATACAAAAAATGAAAGCGGGCTTTTCCTGACATGGGGAGTTAGTTTTCTGTGTGTCAGAAAGTGCCAGAAAGAAAGTTAGAAGGGAGCAGCTGGTGTGTGGGGTGGGAGAATTAAAGTGGAGAATGGGTTATACCTGTAGAGATGCCATTGACCCTATTCGTCCATACGGTCACGTGGTTTGGCCGTTTCCGGTTGGATGAAAACCGCATCCCCCCCTTTTTTTTGTATGTTACTCACCACTATGCGTGGGTTGTGGAGACACGTTTAGAAAGGAATTTCTTACTAGACGGTTTACAAATTGTAAAGTAGTTGACCGTGTTTCTTTTGTGCGTTGTTTTCCCATCTTCCGATCCGTTCGCTTAAGATATTCCTTTGGTAGGTTATTATGTCAGACTCGCGCCGAACATTCCATACAAGTCTGGTAATAGCTGGTATTAAACTTCGAAACGCTTGATTGATCTGTGAGGCTCTTGTGATTTGTATTTGGGAACTGATTTCCCTTTTTCTCTTTTCTTTTTGTTGGATGACTCTACAATTCCTCGAATGATTTTAATGATATTACATTATAAAAAAGTTCCAACGGTATAAAATGTTTTATGAAGTTTAATACAATACTGGACACAATTTCTACGCGGTCAAGTCTATTGAAATATCTACCCATGGCTTACGTGCATTCCACAAAATGACCTTTCATGTTTTCTTTTGTAAATGGCTGCATCGTTTTGTGGTTAGAGGTGAAAAAAATGATCCTCACATATTTTTTGTGGCCGTATTTTAGATGTCAAGCTAGACTTCAGATATTTCAACAAGATCCCGTACACCACACACACTCCTAGAAAGAGAAGATCTGAGATTGTGGTTGATATTCCAGCAGGGATTTCCAAATTCCTCTATAATTTATAAATATCCGCAACCTGTTTTAAAATTTAAAAGTGTTGCGATGTATGTTGAAAAATTTTCTTGTTTAATCTTTACAATCCGCAGAACACTTATATAGAAAGTAACAAGAGATTGTGTGTGTGGTTGATAAGTTTTAAACTGTGAGAAAGGTAATTTTTTTTTTGGTATAAATTGGTAAATTTTTTGGTTAACTTTCCACCATAAAAACTATAATCGTACATATTTTCCCCCTGATAGCTTCAAAATTCCTATTATACTATATTTGATAAAATAATGCAAGTGATATGACAATGAAAGCGAATGATTGTATGTATTGTGTTTTATATAATTTTTAGTGTTTTGATAATGGTATATTACCATAAAATAGAGTACCAATATGATGGTATTTTTTAATGCTTGTGGTAGAATTAGGTATTTCCAAAAAGATGGGAATTTTTTACGAAACAAAGAAAAAAAATAATAAACAGTTCTCTTCACGAACTACATAAAAATAATATTGGGTTAGGGTTTAATGGTGAAACTTTTTGTTATTTGATACTGTCTTCGTGTGGCTTCTGATGGCTCTCTTGGGATTTCTAGTATTCAGATAACAGATATGTTTGCGCTTTCATTCTCTTTATAAAAGTTCTTAGTCTGATCTATATGCGCAATACTTGGATAAATAAACTTGGATTTTCATGTTACCTGTTTCTTACAGCAGTGGTAACTAAACTTCATGTTTATGAAATATTTAATTTAAGAATTATAAAATGTTTGCTGCATTATTAACAATTTTTACTATTTTAATGAATAGCAAAAAAGTCCATAAAAACTCATTCCTGATATGCAATTCTTGGCCGATTTGTAGCTTTAAACCCTTTTGGGTGAGCCCCGTCCCATTGGGCATTCTGCCAATAGCTCTTGTGTAGATTCAAAATGCTACGTCAATAAAGAATCGAAGCGAGTTTAAATAGATTTTACAACTCTTCTCTATCCTGGTTCGTTCAATGCTTACGATTTTATCGAGTATTGTTTTTTCAAACGAGTATAAATTACGATAGCAAAATCTTTCTGTAAGATGAAGTACATTACACATCAGAATCTTTTGTTTCGTAGTTAGTGAACTCTCACAGGGCATCCGTTTTCCTCTTAGATCGCTAATTTCGTAAGCTTTTAAAAATCATATTTGTGCGTATTGAAAATAACAAAGGACGGATGTTTTACGTTCAAGGTCATTGAGAAAAGAAATAAGGTTACGAAGTTCAGGCAAGACCTCTCATGCTAATCAATGTCATTACATTCAACTGTGTGTCGCGTGTTTCATTTTTATTTTTTGCCCCTTTTTGCTCTTTTTTTTATCCCTACTTATTCGCCTTTGGGTCACTCAACCAAGCGGTCGAGTTGCAAAAATTACTATTCGCCGAAAGCTCTTATTTTTATTCTTTTCAATTCCGCGTAGGTAGTTTCGCGTCTCTCTCGCTCTCTACCCACCCCTCTTTCGTACTTTCCCTTTTTCTTGTTTAATGTTGCCATCCTTTGTTTCTGATCGTTCCTCGGGGCCGTTTATATTGTTCGATGCCCTTTAATTTTCTTTTCTGTGGTTGGTACCGTTTTGGAAGTCTTGGCAGGTATTGAAGAGCAATAATTTGTTAGTGTTGATCTAGACTAGTTTTTGACGTATATATATAAAAAGAATTTTCGTTATAGAGTTCATTAACTCTTTGAATTTTAAACTGTTTCTCTTGGATTGTGCATTTCATAATCTAGTGATATTGTGTCGTAAAATTTTTATACTAATAAAATCATTTCATGTTCTGTAACTTTTTAATGACTTATTATCGATACTGTGAGAGAGGACTATTTAATAACACAGAACTAGGTAATAAATTAAACCCTACTTGTATATGATTTTAACGTTTGTTATTGTGCTATGTCGAGACAGAATTTGTGTAGTCGCAATAGTTTTAGAATGTTTTTGTACTATTTAACAGTAACTTAATTTTTCTTCCTTCATTACGTGAAATAAAATAATTAAAAGTTAAAAGCAGCGAACGCTTTTCATAGAATTATGAAGGAAAGAATCAATTTTATTTTACTCCATGTAATTAAATTCTATGAATCAATTGGTAAAAAGCATAAGAATGATTCGCTGTCGGTCTCGATCACTGGCGTAGCTAATTCTGAATGGGCCCCGTATCAAAACTCCTTCGGGGGCCCTTTTTTAGAAAAGAGAGCCCTGTTAGTGGTACTGTAGTTACACATGTTGGGGCCCCTGTAGCTTGGGGGGCCCCGAATATTTTTTCTAAAAAGGGCATTGATGTCTTAAAAAGTGCATGATATGAATTCGAAAGGTATATTTCTGAGAAAAGAGTTAAATGAAAGCTGTATTTACAAATTAAAAACGAAAAAGTCTAAATGAAGACTTCATATATTTTTAACACCTAAATTTAATTATAATTTAGTCGAAATCAAAAGGATCTTGAAAACATTCAAAGCTTCAATTTTAAAATTGTATGTTCAAAATAATATATTTGAGATTCTAAAGCTGCTTTATTTCAACTTAACCAATAAATTGGGATTTATTTTGACTTAAAAGTGTTTAATTACAATTGTAAGACACTCTGCTACTTCAGAATTAACTACAAGGAATGACATGAGATGATAGATTCCAGAATAAGATACAAATACAATTGTCTTTCTGAAAATCTACGATTTTTTTTAAATCAATGTTGAAAAAAACAAGCACCTGAGCCAAATTTTTTAACTTTAAAGGACTAGCAAATAGAATGCCAGTTCTGATTGCAGGCTTAGCGGGGTGCCCCGAAAAATCCATCTAGAATGAACTGACATTTTAATTTTTTTTTTCAGTTGGATTATTTCAAGACTAAAAAAACATAACTGTATACAGCGGTGATGAATCGATCTTTTTTATAAAAATGTCGTATACTGTTGAACAGATTGAGTAATTTATTTTTATCTTTTAAAATTATTTACTAACGGATTTAATTACGGCAAAAATTCGTAAAAATAAATTAATCTTTGTCCTGCACTATCCGTCTAATAGATATTCTGTTTCCCTTAAGTAATTTCAAGCTCCAATTCGTAATACGACTCAAATTTTTGCTCTTATGTTAGTTCGCTCACTCAGAATTAGTATTTTATTAATTTTTTTATGGAATTGTTTATAACAGACTTAATTAAAAGTCAAGAGAAGAAAATTCGTTCTTTTATTATTTCATTGTTTTCTGATATAATTATGAATAACAAATTTATTTTATATTTTAATTGTCATGACATTATCATACAAATTAAAAACTTCAGTTTATAATAGTCATCGTTTTGAAACCATATAAACGTTTTTCTCTTCCCCCTCTAGTTATGTAGACATTTCTGTTGCTAAAATTTATTTTTTAAATATTTCCTCATGGAAATGAAGTTTTAATTTATTCCAATTATTTCCAAATGAGTTTAAAGTACCAATTCCTTTTGAAGAAGAAACGATATTTTTCTATTCTCTAATTTGGCTTCATTATTAGCCAATAAAGTATTTTTTCTAGGGCACAATTTTTTTTAGGATTTATCTAGGAATTTGTTTTTGTTTCAGTCATGGAACTGTGTGTGTGGTGCCGAAAATTCCGAAATTCCTCGTAGTTCATAGTTTTTCGCTAAATGTCTTATTTTTCTAAAACGAAATTGATTTTTGATATGGATAAATCGCTTTTTGCCTTATCAGAATTAAATTTAGATTTGAAAAATCTAATGAATTTTAATTTCGATTGCATTTATAATTAAATGTGTCAACCAAGAAAGAAATGTTTGTGTGGATAGAAAATTCTCATTTTGTTTTAATTTTCTGAATCACGTGCTTTATTTTTTATTTTAGATTTATTTTATTTTTAAGTGCTGAATATATTTCATAGTTGCGAGTTTATTTAAACTGAGAACCGCGATTAAAATTAATGTACGCGACTGTATATTTATATGTATAGTAAATATTTTTATATTTTACTACATTAATTCTGCTTCCATTTTTTCGTTTACTGGAGTTATTTATTGCATGGAAACTAATTGTATGTTTTACTAGGCATCCCTGCATCTAGCTTTGAATTAATTTTTTCGAATTTCTTGGTTCAGTTAATGTCATCAAAAAGCTCAAAGTATATTAAAGATTTTTCTTGGAAAGCAATTATCAAATGGTCGTATCTATGCCGTATTAAAATCAAACAACTAAATGGTTGTCTATATTATGATGATTTCAATAATACTTTAAGGTGAGATTAAATTATACTTAAATTTGTTTTTAGTCAATGAATAAGTTTTTAAAATTTACTGTAAAACTGTTCGTTTTACTCAATTATTTAATTTTAATATATAATTTCTTATGAAGAACAATAGCATATGAAATATTTATAATTTGTTCTATAAATATAAATGACCTAATGTAGGATAATTATACCTTTATTCCCGTATGTATTTTATTTTGAAGGTTATAGTAATTTTTATCTGTGCTTTGCTGAAAATTTTCTTTCATAATTATTTTCCACGAATATCACACAAATTGACGCGCTCTGTGAAGAAAATTACATTTTCTTCATTGTGTTGATGCTTGTGCTTCTGGCATACTAAGCAGTCTTCTCCTGCGCTTATCAGTGTGGTCACGTTTTAATTTGCGCGATACCACCTCAATTTGGCTTTTAAACATCCCTGCAACTTTTTTGTACGGTATAATTTGTAATTGTGAGTGTTTGATTTTAACCCTGTCGGGATATTTTAAGATCATTATAAATAAACATACTTTCTTGGATGGGTAGGGAATTGTAGATCAGTGTTAGTCAATTCTTCCTCTAAAGTATGCTTTCTAGAAATTGTAGTAAATCCTAATTGTTTAAAATAAATTTGCAATTCTTTGTGACAGAAGAAATTAATGCACTGCTTGGAGCTGGAATTCAATTTCTACTATTAGTTCACACTCTCCCTATATATATTTATATAAATATATATCTTGTTCAAATTTTCAATCGTTAATAAAGTATTTCCTATTCATCCACTCAAGTTCAAATACTTTTTTTTTTTTGAACTTGTAGTGAATGACACTGGATGTTTGTACAGTTTTTTCAAATGTTAATTCAAATTCTATTTAATTATTGAATTATTAGTAACACAAACAAAAAAATAATCCAATACCATATATATAAAAACGTTGTCCCTGTAGCGCAATAGATAACGTGTTGTACTTCTAATCCAAAGGTCGTGGGTTCAATTCCCACTTGGGATGTCCTTATTTCTGAGAATGTAACTTCTTTTTACCATACTATTTTATTGGAATAAACAACTAATATAAGAAAAAATTAAGTCAATTCCTACTTAGGTCAACGAAGAAAATTTTTATTTTAGTTGCTTTTTATTAAGTAATTACAATTAATACAAATATGTATATGTACAATTAATACAAATATGTATATGTATATGACACACACAGAATCACAATATGAAGTGGCAAAATGGAAAGCGATTTTCCACTTTCCTTTCTATATACGGTGTTGGACTATTATTTTTGTTTGTTACTATTTATTCATTAATTTTAATTATTCCAATAAAATAGTACGGTAAAAAGAAATCACATTCTCGAAAATTAGGCCATCCCAGGTAGGATTCGATCTCGCAACCTTTTCTATTAGAAGTCCAAGGCGCTATCCATTGCGCTGCAGGGATACAACGTGCGATTTTCCTTTTTATATATGGTGTTGGACTTAAAGTTTTTTTTGCAAGTATTTATTTATTAATTAAATTTACTTAATGAATTAATATTTGAAAAAACTGTATTAAACATCAAGTGTCATCTACTACAAGTTCAAGCAAATGTATTTGAACTTGAGTGGATAGATAAAAAGTATTTTATTAACTACTGAAAATCTGAACAACATATATAAATATACATATATAGGGAGAGTGAACTAACATTAGGAATTGAAAAATCATTACGAAATTTTTATAAATGTGCCAAAAAATCGTTTCTCAGTGTTTTAATCTAAAAAGCCACAATAATCGCAAAATGTCAATATCCTGAATTGTAAAAGCAGCGTTAATCACTCCCTGTAGTTCATTCGCGGGGCATGACCTTGCCCCCCATCATGATAGCATCCTCTAATGTTTAATTCATTGAATGGTTTCTTAACCCTGGTCTTGTTATGCGAAAAGTATACTATGATATTGAACCTATCCTACATCTATAATTAATTTTCAGATACCTGTTTTTCCTTGGTATAATTAACGCTTTTGAGGTAGGCGTTTCTTGTCGTATTTTATTGGAATTTTTTCCAAGATGTTATTCATTAATTTCCTGTTTTACTTAGCTTGTCAGGTTTCTGTACCCATAAATTAAGTCGTAAAAAGCAGAAAAAAATGTTAATGCTTGTAAAATGACTTTTAATTTTGGGGCGAGTACCAGTTTAAAAAAAAAATTTTTTTTAAGGTTTATAGAAATTTATAAAAATTCGGTAAAAATATCGGTTTGTGAATAGAATACTTAGTTATATACACTGAGTATTTTTCTTTTTTTTTATCCTCGGAAAAACTTTAAATTAGTATTCATTTTGTTCGAAAATTTCCAAATTCCCTAACCATTTCAACATTTTGATTAGATTGAAAATAAAATCTGTCTGGATAAATGTGACCATATAACAGCGTTTTGATTTTAAGTTGGAACCGATTTTTCATGTTATTTTTCTCTTATTTAAACAATGCATTAATTTTCTTGAATTTTAGTTTCAGCTGTTCATTTATTGATAATTTTTATCATATTTTATAATTTTTTTTGAAAATTTTCTGTTCTTTTGTCGAGATATTAATACTATTTTGCCTACATGAAACTGCTAGCACATTTCGATATGTGTGGAATTGACATATAGATAAACTAAATAATCTTAAAGTGGATTATTTATTCGAGAGATTCGATTTTATTTATCATTGTTGTACAGATAACATATGTTTGAAGATTTTTGCTTGTAGTGCTTTGCATATTGGTACGGGTGGAAAAAGATGCCTTTGACCGAAGGTCTTGATGGTGAGGTTCGTGGTATTTAAATCGGGGAAAAAAATTACTACTCTTATTTTGAGTGACATGTAATTGAATTTTCTTTTTTATTAACTTATATAAATGCATGCTGTATAAATTTCTTTAGTCTGATATTTATCTGAATATCACGTAGCAGTCCAGCGTTTTCATTGAAGAAACTTGATTGTCACATTTATGTCTTAAAAGAAATATTTTTCTTACAAATAAATGTATTTTGTCATTAAAATAGGAATTTATGTACTGCTGTATAGTAAGAGAGAAAGATGAAAGCTCAAATGTTACTCATTTTTTAATGCTAATCTATTTTTAAATTTAAATTCACATTCCCCTAATTTTTTCTTGCATTTTTGTTAAAAGTGTTTAATAAATAAGTAAACAACATTGTAGTTATTTTTTTCTAGAGATGGATGTAATTCTCTCTATATTCCTAGGTCCATATCGGACACAAAATCAAAAAGTGAATTTTTCCCTAATCGGCTTAAAACGTATTTCACATGTCACTGTAATGTGACATTCCTCTTCAACAAATGGCAAACTGGATGGAATTCATTCTGGGAGTTAGCTATAACTGTCCAGCAGGGGGGGGGGGATATCACCCATCACTCCGAGGTCGTTATCCTAAATGCTTTTTTCCACTTACCTCCCTCTTTTGTGTATGATGTAAAACAAGTTTACTAATTACTTTGGATTGGATTCATTCACTACCGTGCACCTTAATTAAGTTCACATCTTCTGTGTGAATGTTGATATACTTATATTGAGAGAGAGAGATGAGAGATTGTGTCGACTGTATGTGCATTTGACCCTTCACATTGACAGATGCACGTGAACAACCAATCGGTTGATGCCATTTGCCTTTTCAAAAGTATACCCTCGAGCAGTTGCATTGAATTCAAGATTCGTTGAACTGGATGACAACATTTAACACTATTGGGGTTTTTTTTACCTTTCTCTGGAACTTTTTCAGAAATCGTATATTGTGATATATTTTTTATTCTTAAAGCTTTATAAATTGTAACGGGAACATCACTTAGTGTGCTTTGATTTCGTCCATCTTCCTGAGACTCGCTAAATTCTTACTGAAAACTATATTCTTGGTTAATAGGAATCTGAATTAGCCATGGATTAACTTGATTTTCAGCAAAAAATGTCGGGTATACCTATTTACTCTTTAAAATATTCTCTTAAGTCTCTATATATTTAAGCAGTTTTAAAATTTGAAACGCATTTGTTCAAACTGTCGTCTGGAGTAAAATGTCTTTTGTTCATAAACTTATTTCACGTGTTGGAGTTCTCGCTTGTAATTAGTGACTTCTTTTTCTTATATTGTGCACCTTCAAGTTTATCAACAAAAAATTCCTTAACTTTTATTGAATCATTTTTCGAAAGAAATGTACCAAAATATTCAGGCTGAAGTTTAACTCGAAACCTGGGTGGCTTATTGTTTTAGTTTCAGCATATTTGACTTGTATCCTTTACAACTTTTAGACTTTCCCCATTCTTTCCTGTAGGAAAGTATCCCATATTTGTCGTTGAACGCGGGATCTGCCGTGACAGATGTGGATGGTTGTTTTGCCGAAATATTTTTTTCTCCGGACATAGTCTTAAGGTTTCTTTGAATCGTTTCTTTTTTTCTGTGTTCCACCCCTCCAACTGTAGCACCCACAATCCACCCTCCTGTGTTGTGCTAAAAAGTCAAATTTCCGCAGTATAGGAGATGGTGTTGTTTCGAGGGTTCGTTTCCTACCGGATATGTGGGACGATTTCCGCCCTTGATAATGTCGCATGGAGTCGTCTAGGTGTCTCATTTTTTCTGGCTTCTCTCGCCGCATTTTGGGATTCCGTTCTACTTGTTGACGTTTCTGAGTGTTATTGACCGACCCCTGAGTTGACATTCATTCGTCAACAGAGGGGTCACCCGCTTTTGATTTCCATTTCATAATATATTCTGTAAAAAATGTCTTGGCCTATTTTTTTTAAAAGAAAAGTTTAACTTTGATTACTTTTGATAGCAAAACGTGAGTTCCTACATAAAATTTTTTACTTTCATTTCCTTGTAAAGCATTTTAATATAGTGCACAGTGGCGCTCATAAGGTAAGGGGCAGTCCCAGGTTCAAATCCACTCCAAAAGCCCTTGATTTTTTTAAAAATTTTTTCCGATTGTCATCCTATGTATATAGTACGTAAGATTTAATTAATAATTTATTTGTTATTAATTAATTTTAGTAATTAATGCTAATTATT
>BMAV01017778.1:84882-95049 GCA_019973955.1 Trichonephila inaurata madagascariensis | reverse complement strand
GTGTGTGTGTGTCATCCACTACAAGTTTAAAAAAAATGTATTTGAACTTGAGTGGATGAATAAAAAGTATCTTATTAATGACTGAAAATAGGGAGAGTCTGAATTAATAGTAGGAATTGAAATGTTTTGAACTTTTTACATTTTGGTATTTCTTGAAGAAACTTAATTTCAATGCCAGGTTTCCATGAGAATGTTTGCAAATTGTAGCTGTTAAAAGAATTGTGTTAAAATAAGCGTATTAACTTGCATGCTTGTAGTGTAAGATTTGCTAAAAAATGAGTCACAAAAAAAGTTTGATAAAAAAAATAAAAAATGAAAGAAACGTCGAGTACCGTAAAACGTTTGCTTCCGCATGCTTTACTGAGGACATGGAAGATATTTATAAGACTTGTTGCTTATTTCCTTTGTGTATTTATTGCTATTTCTCCAACAGTGCCATGGTTAGCTCTCATTCTTATGGATATTTTGCTTTTATTTGAGCATTCTTTTGTTTGTGTGTAGACAGCAGCTTCCTTTGCTGTTGCTCAAAAATAATAGTTATGATTCTTGAATGTGGAGTGGTGGAGTGAAAACTTCCTAATATATTCTGGTTGCCTATTGTCTTTTTGTGTGTTTGTGCGGTCCCCCCCCCCTTCCTCTTTCTTTACTTTATTCTCAAATTACGCGCTGTATCAATGCTAGAATTATCCATTATACATGAACTTAAGGAAGCTATTTCAAGAAAGTTTGTGATAAAGAAATCCCTTGAATTATTTTTCTCGTGGCGATAATTGGATTTTGGATATTTTCTTTAAACGTTCTATTTGAAATTAAACTAGTAATTACAACCTTAGAAACAGGTTATTATATATAATGTAGTTTATAAAAACTTTCATTTTGTGTTTTTAAAAATTATTTATATTAATAGGTGGCATGTTTTTGAACTGTTAGCGTTTATTATAACTATTTAGAGCTATATATTTCTTCATAAGCGTTTTTCTTAAATTTGTACCTTTTCTCTATCCCCTCTTCATTTGGATCGAATAATTTTTTGAAACATTTGTTGAATCAAGCGCTGTTTGTCATAATTTCGTCATTCTCTTTGTGGGAAATTCTATAACGCAAATTCCGTCGGAGATCGTGATCGGGTTCTCCTTGAACTAGTTTCACCGAAAGAAAAGTGAAGTTGATAGTTAAGTAGTTTCCCTGTTTAATTCATGTTTACTAAGTTTTACGTCATTTTACTTATAAATTGATATTAATGATTCTATTGGTTGCGAATATGTGATGTTCATTCCATTGTTATTGGTAACGAGGCTGTAAGAGAATTTTTTTTTACTGATATATGGCTGGTTTGAATCGGTTGATACAAACTTCAGCAGACAATTGTATTTTAGGCGGGGGGGGGGGCCGTACAGCCTGCTAAATAATTTAAATAAAATCTTACTTCCTGGTTATCGTCAAAATTAAAAAAAATAATGAATATTTATTTTGATACCCATATTTAATATTTGCTTATACTCTTGTATTCATGCTATAATATTGCCATAATGTATTCAGTAGGTGTGTTAATTTTTCGTTTTGCCAGCATTGCTATTCAAGGCTGTAGGAATTTTGAAATTATAATATAGTTTTACGTAAAAAAATGAGTGTGATAATTTAAACTTTATATACCAAGAAATTATCACTGTCTTAGTGCTGCTTTGATGCGTATAATATAATTGATAACTTAGAGAAATTATGTTTGGTTGTATTATAGTCAACGAAGGGGGTGGGAGTCGCATAAAAGAGATCCCTTCGCGACGTCCGTCTGTAGCAGCAATGACCCAGGTGAAAATGATCGTGAACTCTCGTTTTAATCGTAAATAAGTTTTTAACTTGTTTAATTTTATCTAAAAGTTTCTTAATTTAACTGTTATGTTAGGGTATAAAAAGCATCTTTCCTATTCCAAAAGGTTAAAAAAAAAAAAAAAAAAATTGATCAGATAATGTGTTTCAATCATTGCTAATCAGGTGCAGTATAATCGAACGAAAATATCTTCATAAAAGTTTATTGTAAAGTGTGCTCTCTTTTGTTCTGTTACTGTCGTAGAGTGTGGCATAATTTCCATTCGTGTATATCTCGAATAAGCGATAAAGCGTTTGAGGCTTATCTTTTACTTAACGATATCCCCCATTTCTATTCATATCTATTATATATGTATGCAGTGCTTATTTCGAACAATAAATGAAATATACTAGATGCTCCTAATTATCTATTTATTGTTAAATTTGCAATCAGTTTTTAAAAAATGTATTGTGTGTGTAGCATGTAATATCTTACTATCAATACATCGAAATTTAATCTTGTCTTGTGTATTTGTTATGCGTTCTCGCGGAAGTATTACCTAAAATTTTTGCTCCTTAATCTGTTTTGTATCTTTTGATAACAGTGCATTACATTTATTAGGTCAAGTTCTAGCATTTTTTATCTTTTGAACTGCTTGTTATCGAATAATATTCGAAAGTCGGAAACGTAGATTAACCACCCTCCCAATACGAAGATAATGCTTTCTATGATAGGAAAGTTTTAAAGAATTTCTTTGAAAAATCTCAAAAGTTTTAGGAAGTGTCTTATTGATTTATTTCTATTGCAAGCATTTTTGAGTTTATTTCACTCACCCTTAAAGCATGTCTTTGAAAATATAAATTAAAAATTAATGACTGTCATCTTTCATATAAATATTATCGGGAATTGCACCGATATATTAAAAAGCTGTTATAACAGTGATGTTGAACCATCAAGCAATAAAATGTTTCTCGATTTCTTTTATACTGCAGTTTCTGTTTTGATTCGAAACATTTCTTTAAGCGTTCGCTATTCGCCGCTAGACCCAAAGAATCTGTGATTGAATTTGTACATTGGATAAGTACATTTACGAGAAAACGATTGGTAACAAGATTCCTCCCAAACGATTTCGAGCGCTTTATGATCGCTTGACGAAAAACTAAGAACTCGAGCAGTTGACAAAATAACGAAATAAAGGAAATTGAGTTGACAAGATTGTATAAAGTGGAAGTCAATGAGCAAATGACAACTTTTCCTTTGCTCTTCAGCTAAAAGAGACCTTTTTTCACTGCCCTAGTGTGCAATTTTTATTATTGAAGAAAATGACCTTAAAAGTAGATTGACCTTGCACATGGAAAGTTACTTGATGTTGGTTGCATGAATAATACTTCACTCTTTTAAGCTTTGCAGAAGTTTAGTGTCATATAAATTAAGTAATGTTCAAAGAGTGTTTTTTCGGTTTGTGAATTAGGATGAATTGTCATAATCTAGTGCAGGGGTCGGCAACCTTACGGCTGTGGTGTGCCAAACCAGTCTTATCAGTATTATTCATGGTATCACACTGTAAGAAATATTTGAAACAGATTCCTGCGTTTAATGCATGCGGAGTTAGGGAATAGAGATCAAGAATATAGAGATTAAGAGTTTTATTATATTAATTTTGCATCATTTAAAGGTATTTAATAAAACTTTTTTCAGTATAATTAAAAAGTTAAAATTGTATATAATTATGTATTGTGTATTTCTTAAACTTATTAATAATATTGCCCCTGCACCACTCTATACCCCTGATATTGCAATATGAAGTAATTTGACCGAACACTCAGTTGTTAAACTACTTTGTGCGGACTCTTCTTTTTTGTTTTGAGAGAGAAAAGATTTGTTAACGTAGAAATGTAGAACTAAAAGCGTAATTTACTACATGCAAATTTCTTCAAAAAATTAAATCTCTTTATCAATGGCTTACAATAAATTAGTGTCGATTTATCGTTAGCATTATCTTTCAAATTTTTCATAATTCCGTGGACATTGCTTTCCACAATTTTGCACAGATGTTACTCCAATAAGCTTCATTTCAAAATTATCTATTTCCATCCACTCAAATATTGACAAATTTGTAGTTGTGTAGAGTACCGCTGAGAACTGTGTGCCGCGTACCGAATGTGACACATGTACCATGGTTGCCGACGCCTGATCTAGTGAGGTCAGGGAGATATAGTTCAGTTTATATATATATATATATATATATATATATATATAAAATGTATGTCAGGTTAAAAAACTTGCACAGCATATTTTTCAAAGTGATTAAATTTTGGAATATTCGGCATTTCAATTTTATCTAAATCTAATATAATCAGATTAATATATTGAATTAATAGTATTAAGCAGTTTATTAGTCTAATTGTCTATAGTAGTGATTATTTTTTCATCGCAAACTCCCAGAAATGGAACCCTTTACATATATTACCTTCTTTGTAATGAAAAGTAATACTCTTATTCATCAAGAACATTTTATAATATAATTCATAGGAATATTAGTATAAAATATATTAAAATGTGTGCAAAACAATATAAACAAAATTTGCGCCAAATTGGAAAGGAAATGTCATATAGTTTAAAATTTTTATCTAACAATTAAAAAAGCTTCCTTTATCTAATAGTGAGTGAATATATTTTTCTACGGGGATGTCTCATTGAATCTGTTTATGGCACTTATGAATGTTTACTGAAATTCTCTTCTCCGTAACTATGCGAGTTAACCTCATCGACTTGTTTGCAAACACTATCGTAAACCGAATGTTGCTCTTTCTTGTTCTAATTATAAATTAGCTGGGAGTTTTCCCGCACGCGATATCTTAAAAGAGCAATCGCCTTCCCCTTCGAGGTTGCTGTTAACTTTACGGTATCAGATAAGAATCTTCGGTTTATTTTCCCTCTTGTTTGTTTTGTTCAGGCACGGCTGTATTATTTTTACGGCATTTTCTGTTGGTTTTTCTCCACCCACCCCTTCCAAAAACAATGTTGCGTCATACTTTCAAGGTCGTAGTGTTAATGTTTGTGACTGTGTGGACTGCCTTTAGTATTTTTTTTATTGGTGCAAACAAATGTGTTCGGAGTTTAAAAATAGTTCTTCAGTGAAAATTGTACTTACAGCACATCGTTCTCTGCTATCTGCAAAGCACTTTGAAACTTTTTCGAACTGGTTTATTTCGGTGAACAGTTAATAATTAACAGTTAATGAAGTTGGTCTTAATTAATAACCGAGGCAGTCGAGTGGCCGTTGTCGCAGTCGCGAACTCGTAGCCAGCGTTGTGCAATCCTGGTGCAATCGAGTCCTGGGCTGATGCACGTTAAATCTGTGGAGGTTCGAAGTCCTCCCATTGCTTGGTGTAGAAGTTTGGTGAAGGAGGTAGAGGGCGCAACTCGGATGTGCGTGTGTTGTCTTCGTTACTCGACTGTGGTTTGGCACTACGTGGTCCGTCGCCAATAGCCACCGTGTTGCTTCAGAATGCGTAAATCAAAAATCAGGTCTGTTGTCTTAAATTAGGGGTCTTCAACCCTTGGCCGCGCTGATGGCATTTTAGTGACCCCTCATTTGGAATTGAGGCAATTTAAAAAAAATGCTTTGTCTGCTTTTTGTCGTAAAAAATGCCATTCTTTTGTTTTTTCTTTATATTTAAATCATTTCACTGATGTGTTTGATATCCAATTCAGATAAATTTTCTGAAAATGGCGAATTTTCCAAAAATTTCACTATTTTAAATAACTTTAAATATATATAAAAAAAATTTGACTGTGCATAAAACCTTAAAAATTTTGCGAAAAAAGGTAGACTGTTATCTTTAACAGGTGGTTTGAAAAATTACTTTGACTTCCATTCAATTTTTTTTGAGACCGATATATATATAATAAACACTATCTCATCCCTTAGAATCAGCTGTAGTCTTGTAAAACAAGCCTCCCTTATATATATATATATGTGTGTGTGTGTGTGTATTCTTGACAGTCGTGTGGCTCGCGGATCATTGTGAATTTATTGATGCGACCCGTAGATCATTGTAAAATTATTAATTTGACCCTCGAGTGGGAGAGGGTTAAGACCCCCATCTTAAATAATCCGATTCGTTTGGCTGTGGGAAATTTAACCCTCGTAACGCTTAATGTGTGTGGGGTATTTTTTTTGGTCCTATTTAATGCTTTAGAGTCCTTTGATTTGTTATTTGTATGATTATATGCATGTGTAGGCTTTTAATTCTTTAAAACATATTTTTATGTATTCGAAGGATTTTCAGTACAGCAGCTCCTTCTCTATCATTTTCTATATATCTTTCATCGATAGATGATTAGTTGAACAGAATGGTGATGATTGGAATAATTAGATGAATTGTAAAAAATATTTTTGTACATATGATTTAAGAGTGTTACATACCGTAAAAAATCCGACGTATAACGCGCACTTTTAACACAAAAAATAAGATCGAAATTTAATGGGTGCGCGTTATACGCCGGGTATAAAAACGACGGCCTTAAAAATAAAAGAAATGAGCATAAAAATTTACTTCTACTCGTATCGAAATACTGTTTATTTAAAAGAAATGACATGCCTTATGAACTAAAATAGCTGTAGTTCTAGAAGTATACTATTTTTTCAAAAGTCGGATAAATACATCGAATAAAAGGCCTCAATACACAAGAGCATAGTATATTAACATTTCAGATTTCTTCGTAATAAAGGGAAAGCGTTATACGACGAATATACCTTACAATTAAAAAATGCAGCTTGAAAGTATAGGTGCGCGTTATACGCCGGATTTTACGGTATATATATTTGTTATCTTATCAAACGAATTTTAAAAAATGAAACAATTGGCTGTTGTAGACGTTTTCTAGAAATAGCTAACAGTAACTTTGATAATATATGTTATCAATGCATTGTTAATGTAATTATAATTCGTGATAAGAATTTAAATACTGATCACTGTGTGTGTGATTATTTTCCCGAAGAGCTCAACTCAAAATAAGCACTAGTTTCAATCTTTTATTCAACATACATACATATATATAACCTTGTTTTAACCTTGGGTATTAAAAACTGCTTGCTCATTGACGCTAATATATCAGAGGATGTATTTTTAAATTCTTAGCAAAAATTTAAGTTTAGCCTTCACCCTTTCCATGGTCTTAGAAATCTTTTTGATTGTCTAAGAAGGCAGCATGCACTTTTTGTATCTGTTAAGTGTGTTACACCCCAAGTTGCTCTAAATAGTGGTATTTTGTAAACACATTAGTAAAAAATGCAAATATAGTGTTTTTCAACTGTTATTTCCAAGTTCCTTCGTAAACAACTTTCGAAGGTTAATTGTAGTGTTATGTGAATAATTCATACGTTTAACGAAAATTGAGTTAGGATTTCCTGGAATGCGGCATAAAATGTTCAAATATTTAAGATGACCTAATCTGTTATTACTATTCTGTGTTAAAATTAAACAATTTGCTCGTTTTGTAGTAAAATTATTCATGGAAAGATGCTGTGATATAGGGGTTTGAATTATTTGTTCTGTACAAGGTATGCCTACCTATTTTATCTTAAACGACTGTACATCACAGCGTCATCTATCTCCAGATTGGTAGTGGGGGGGGGGAAGTCACTAGATTAATGTAAATCTTTTATTTTTATTTTAAGAAATTATGTAACACTGGTTATTGGAATATACATTAATCATCTAAAATGTTATGATATAACTGGAAGTAAATGACGAATCTACTTTTAAAAGATGGAATAATTTTATAGGAGTATCTTTGGATTCCAGGCGGGTTTTGGTCGTTTTTCATTCGTTTAACTCGGCTGCCGTGTGAGTGCTTTCTCATTTGTCTGGGAGCCTTCGGAGGATAACGACAGGCAATTTGAAGTGTTTCACTTACTGCTCAAGTTACCGGATTTGAGAAATTTGCCTAAAATTTTCGGAAATGTGTGAAAATGATCCACGCTTTTTTGGGCATTGTATTCAAGGGCGACGAATAGTGGATCTCGAATAGAAAAGATGTCCCGAGTTGCACACCTCATCCTCTCTTCGCTGAAAGAAGTCTTGAAAGAGCAAATCAAATATCAAGATCATTTTCGTCGTGTTTTTTGACTTCAAGGGTTCGTCCATCATAAATTTATCCTCACGGAACAAACATCAACTCTAAATTTTACGTGGAAGTGCTCTAAAACCTGGGAACAAAGATCGGGCGCGTCAGGCTAGATTTCAGCAGCGATTGAAAATTTCATGACAACGCGCGCACCAGCCCTAATCGCTTTTCTTATCACCTGCTATCTGGCCAAATTTTACCTAGAAATGCTGCCCCAACCACTTTTCAGATCGTGGCTTGCCTTGTCACGAGTTCGAGCCCAGAACCACTAAAGACCCGCCGTGTAGGGCAGCGATGCACGTTAAATCTGTCGAGAGCTGAAACGTCCTCCCGTTGGTGTGGTGTGGTAGTTAGGAGAGGGGGTGCCAGCTCACAGAGGTGTCGTCCACGTCATTTGACCATGGTTCAAAATTACGTGGTCCGTCGCCAAAAGCCCTCGTGTAGCTGAACAGTGTGACGTTAATATTCAATCAACCTACCACCCTTCAGTCCACCGGACTTTTTGTTTCTCCGTTTGAATTCTGAAATGAAATGATTTCAATACAATTAACGCCGTGCAAGCAGCTTGTACGACGTGTTTTCAAAATCAGTTCCTGAACAGGTCTTCCAGGACACCTTTCCAGCTTGGAAATCGCGTTGGCAAGAAAGTAGCAAAAGGCTATTTTAAAAGTATGCATTATATATCTGGGCGATAAATGTGTTTTTACTTTAATGTGTGTGACATTACTTTCTAGACATACTTTGCATACCTTCATATTCCGTAAGGCTTTGTATATCTTGTATCAAGTGTTTTTATGTGAACTTTTAAAACTTTTAAATCAAGCATGCAATTTGAATTTGAAACTTTTTCTCAATTAGTGTCTTTCGATGTTATTTTACACTGCCTATCTGTCTATGCGTTGTTTGTCAGATGACTCTTATCTTGAACTCTATGATTTGGTGTTTCTTCTTCAAAGGGCATTTGTATTGCATGTGCAAACAAACGTGTAAACTGAATGTTCATGCAGAATATTCCGCTGTTCTTATTCTTGACCGTCTGACAAAGGTTCAGTAACCCTTTTATAAAGTTATCACCGCGTCATTTTGTTCGAGGATACTGTTTATTGTGGTTTTGTCTGCATGCGGTCACAGTTATGATCGTTTTCGTAGTCTCGGTACAATAATACCAAGTACTTTTTCGCCTTCATCGAATGTTTTATTTTTGCGAAAAAAGTTTTGTATTTTATCATGTTTCTAATAGATAAGCTGTTATATCGAAACAATTAAAGCTCTGCATTGTCAAAAAAAGCAGGTGACGAGACCTTTTGTCTCTAATTATTAACGAACCAGATGGCAATCGTTTGAACATTAATGTCGCAATTCAAAACATATTAATGCATGTTATGAAAGAAAAAGATTGCAATGTCGTAACTGAAGGATAACTAATCTCGGAAATCTGCTAGACAACTGGAGAGAAATCTGTATCAATAGTATTTCACCTCGCCCTTCCCTGTTACAGTAGGTGCATCGCATCGAGATAGAGGTCAAGGGCGGTTATTCGCTAGTGGTAAGCTGCTCAGATTCGGATTCACTAGATGCCATGTTTTGTATGTAGGGAAAATATTTTCTCCACTCTTCATTTCTGAGTCTGTTTCATAGAAGGCACATGTCTAATTGGAATGGAAACTATGATGCTATATTGAACTATCTCATTAGTAAATTTATTTTGAAATCTAGTATATTTAACGTTTAATGTGGTATATTTCGTTCTTTTTAAGTTCATATTTTCATTTTCATCCATATTTGTTGGCTAAAGAATTTTGTTCCTCTCCAGATAAATACTTCATGCAGACCTATTAAATCCTATTTGAAATATTACTATCGAAATAGTTTATAGAAAAATTAGTTATTTATTGTTGTCTTTGTATACACATCGGACATAAATCATTTATCACTACTTATAGTTAGTTGACTAAGAAATGTATAAATGCTGTTCGAGCTAAATAGATATAATTTCAGTTAGCTGAGAATGTTAATTATTTCAATTGGTGGAATATTACTTTTATAATACACTGCTGGGCCACCGTAAATGCAACACCCTGAAGGAACATGCAAATAACATGAAATTTACAACTTGCATTAGCGGAAGTGAGATATGCAAATTATTAGAATTTCAGCTCAGACACGCATCACGCGCGCCTGTGGCGCCACATCAAAGCGCTATTTAAGGCTTGGAGATTTTCACG
>BMAV01017778.1:30336-50922 GCA_019973955.1 Trichonephila inaurata madagascariensis | reverse complement strand
TACGAGTATTGTATGCTGTTTGTCATTTTTCTGTAAAATCTGCGACTTTTATTTTAATAATCCGAACTTATGGGATGGTCGAACTATCGAGACTGTACCTTTATATATATATATATATATATATATATATATATATATATATATATATATATATATATATATATATATATATATATATAATGCTAATTTTGGTAAGTGTTATGTGAATTTAGATATCGATGCACTCTCTATTCAGAACTACTAAAAAAAATCAATTGTTGGATTATACTGTTGTGAAAACATCTCGATTCTTCTAAAATTGGTTGTATTTTTATCCTTCGAAACTGCTGCTTCCTTTCCATTGACTGAATACCAGTACTGTCTTGATATATCTCCTTATAGGTGTCACATTTTAAAAGGTCAGTTGACTCGATATTTATTTTTGCTCCACTCTTTTGAAAAAGAGCTTGGAATTAACTTTGGAAAAGTGATATGATTACCTTTCCTTAGAATTTTGTTTATATATTGTGTTTAAATTGGAAAGCGGATAAATTTAACCGGATTCATTTTAAGTCTCTTGAGAAGACATTATTGAACTTGAAATGAATCCCCTATCCATGTCTCATAAAATACGAAAAAATGTTTGTTTTTCATCATGTTTTTGAATAATTATGTATCTCAACACATAAGCACACACGGGTCTAGTTTTACATCCAGTCGGTAAGACTGTAATTTTGTATAGTTTACCTACAATTAAATTCGATTTTATAATAGCTTTTGTCATAACCCTTGATGTACAGTTTAATCATAATTTTCGTATGCATATTTTTTATTACTTCTAGTCTTCAGTGAGCCATGTATCAAACTTCCTTTGAGGCTCATTTTACTATTTTTTGCTTACGCATGTTGGTAAGTATCATTGATACGGCGGTAGCTATGCCCCTGTTTCTACAGCTTTTTGTATTTTATATATTTAGTAATTCGATTATATTATGGCGATTCGCATTTAAGACGAGGGATTGAGACTTGTGTTCGATTTTGTACGAAAATCGAAATTGTTTTCTTTCTTCCTTTAAAATATGTTTAGGATGTTGCATAGTCAGGATCCATTACCATTCTTTTGAAGATGAATGTAAATCCTGATTTTTTAAATAAAACTGTATTTTATGGAGGCCTTTTATGCGAGACGGATAAAAAAAATTATATTATAATTTTACTCGTATCAAGTACGAGTAATACTTCTAGATTTGGCAAGTATCGATTCAGATCTGTTTTATCGAATCTATTAGATTTATTTTTTGCACTTGCAGGTTAATGTAAATAGCAGAACGTATGATAGCTCCCATAGCATTTCGCGCCAAAACTCGCATCAATGATCTACTGTTTATTTACTTTTATCGTATGATTGAGTGACGTAATCTCATGAAGATTTCCAAACATTAATTCAGATGTAAATATATAGAGGAGATGGGAAGGAGATATATTGGCGGAGCGCCAATTTGATGAGTGAGTGGGAGTGTCGGAGTAAGTCCTTGACACGGATCAGTGTCTAGCTGGACTAGCAGTACCGCACTTGCGTGTTAGCGTAGTAAAACGTACGGCCTTCTGAAGGCCTCGCCTTTCCCTACCCCTGTACCTCAATGATTAAAAGTAGTTTTTCCAAACTTTCTCTTCACTGTTAGCCTATTTTTTCTTCTAGTAACCTTTTTGGGAGAGGGGAAATACCCTTTTAACTTTCAGCTTTTAATTCGATGAGACTTCAAAGCCTTCAAAGGACTTCGGTTAAGCGTTTTCTTTTCAGTGTTCAGATTTCTATTGTTGTAAATGATTTTAACGTTTCATGATAGTTAACGATTTTGAATACTTTTAATTGTACCCCTAATATCGAAAATGTATTATATTTTTATTTTTTTAATCTCGTTTATTATGACAAATTTTTAAACCGGTAAAGCATGTGTTAAGTTCTCGATGGGTGGAAACCCCTCATAAGACTTCAAAATTAAAAAAAAATAATACATATATAATAATCTAAAAGAGTACTAAACGAAAGGTAAAATAAAACCTTCCAAACAAAGATACATATGTGTAATTTCGATTATTTAAGTTCGCACTACACATTTCTTTCACACATCTCGGCAACTCTCGTGGGTTTTTTTTTGACAACATTCGATGAAATTCAAAAGCAAACGATTAAAATGAGTAACCACTATCGTTTGGATAATGGTACCAGGTGGAAAACTTGAGACGGGTTGAATGCAGATTGCTAGATACTTTATTTTAACGTTCAATAATGTGTACAAATTATGAAGTCTATTTAGAGAGACTGGATCTTCTTAGCTTAGGTCTGGGCAAGGTTGTTCAAGTGCCGAACTATCAATGAAGATTAACACTTCTCTAGTACAGCGTGAAACGTAACAGGATTGCTACAGTTTCCCAACTCCCTTGTGAACTCCATGCGGCCACAGGAACCCAAGTTTCAAGAGTTACACCGTTTCAATAAAGGAAGGTCTTTTATGAAAGAGAAATGTCTTTTGTGCAAAAAGACCTGTTATTTACTCCCATCTCTGTTCAGCGTACAGAAAGAGCCTGTTTAGCAAGGTGCAGAGAACATCGACATGGGCGCTGGGTTGATTGGGAGGCCGTTCTGTACACTCTGAGTCTAGATTCAATCTAACCACTGAGGTTTGAAGGTCTGGGCAATTTCTCTGACTGCTGTGAGGTATAAAAAAAAATCTTGAAGCCCTTTGCTCGGCTATTCATAGGTGCAGTTGACCTTAATTTCCTTTTTATGGATGTAATTTTCATCCACATACGATTCATCTGGCCACCATTATTCTGGAAATAAGTTACTCGCCGAATGAAATGGTCAACCAGATTTCCCAACTTTAGCCCTTATAAAGCATGTACGAAATATTGCTACTCGCCTTTCCATCTTAGAAACATTCAGAACTTGAAAACAGCGTTGCTGGAGGAGTGAGACCGCCTTCCTCCGGGACTTGTACACTTTCTCATTCCCGGAATGATTTCACTTTGTGAAAACTCGTTATAAATATAAGAGAACACCATATGCCCTTATTAAGGCTATATATCTTTTCGGCTAATATCTCAAAAAATCCCGATCCCAATTTGGAACACATTTTCAAGCAGAAAACCGTTCCAGTTTCATATAAATATGTGACGCTGCGACTCATCATTTGGCCATTTATTATATTGTATTTGTGCAGTTTAGAAACATTATTAGAATAAGCATTTTTTTCACTCGTGCATATAAAGTAGAGAGCTCATTTAGCATTATAATATAGTAGATGTGAAATACGGAACACATTTTAGAACAGAAAGATTGATTCTTATACAAATGAGTATTATTATAAAATACGCTTCTCTGTGAAAGATACCGAATTCAGAATATAACGTTTATCATCGATTTTTTTTAATCGTGAAAAAATGTTTAGATTTTGAGTCCCATTCTGTAACATTACGGAAAGACAACCGCTTCCTCTCTCCTCTGTTGTCCTATCTTGTAACTTTTCCTGATAATCATGCTTGTGTCGTATTATGTATATCATTCTTTTATATTGCTATAAATCGAAAAATTCACTAGTTAAATTTTTCTATAATCATTGTGCAAATAGTTTTAACATATATTCAAGAATTTAAAATTACCCCAATTATTGTGTTTTTGATTCTTTCTGACGATGAAAATCGTATATTATAAAATCTGCATTAGGGTTTGCAATCTTGTGTCATATTTTAAATCACGAGATTGGAATTGGACTATTTATTAAAAGTACTTACACATTAGTATAGTTGAAATTGCATAATAAAACTGAAAACATAATAGAAAATTGGTTTAATACTAATTTTGTTGAAACAAATAAAAAAAACATAATTCATCAACAAAAAAGTACATAATTTTTTTTTTTAAGCATCTCAGCTCTTTATTTCTTTTTCTGTAAATACCTAAGTTGTATCAGCATAAAGCATAGGTGGGGGAAAATAGCTTTCCATGGACATTTAAAAATTTAAGAAGTTGATGTAATGTATACTTACCCCCACGGCCTCGTAAAGGATTAATTAACGGCATTTAATTAAAGAAGGAACTGTGACAAAATCAGTTGTTGAGACGTTGCTTATATTGTGTAAGTATTGCGGTGAGCTAACTTAGATCTGTGCGACGTTCTCCCATATGAGAAATGACAGCTGCCAGTGACGCACACAAGGGGGGGGGGCCCCCCCCCCACAGCCCTTGATTTTGTTCCGATTGATTATAATTCTAAGTATATAGTACGTAAAATTTAATCAAGTATTGGTTATTAATGATTAATTTTATTGATTAATGCTAATTAATTATTCAACAATTAGTTTTTTACTTTGTTTTGTTCCCGAAAATCGACAAAATCAAAAGGAACACGATACAAGATTGATGAACTTTCGCTCCCGGCCCCCCCCCCTCCTTGAAAAAGTCCTGTGTGCGCTACTGACAGCTGCATATACATTTTTACTTATAGCACTTATAATTGCACACAAAAAAAATTCTACGTACATATTTCATAAACAAAATATAAATTTTCTAAACATTAAATTAGAAAATTTTGAGAAATTTTATAAAGTATAATTTCGACAAAAATTAAATCCCGGTATTGGAAAAAACACCGGGATCAGGGGCTACAAACCCTAATCTGCATCTCGCTTTTAAATTATGATTGATAAAACCTACCCAATATATATTTGATTTAATGTACCCAACTGGTCCTTTGTTTATATAAATTTCAGTGATGCTTCTTAAAGCGGATAAAATGTTTAGCATTTCGTAGATGTTCATGTGTGTGAGTATGTGAAAGAAATTTCACTTAAGTTTTTTTTTTTAATAATGTTGGATTAAATTCCATTCTGAATGGGATGAATGAAGTGAACAAGTGCTTTCACTTAATTCCCCTTTGTTAAATATTTTTATTTTATTAATAAGTGTGTGTGTAGTACAGAGGTGTACAGTAAGTGTACAGAGTTTCTTAAACAGCTAGTTTTTTTGTCATTTAGTACTCTCAGATTTACCTATTGTCTAATCTCAATTTAGCTGTTTGCCATGGTTAATGTTTCGAGTTCTCTCGCACGCGTTTCTCGTAATCGGTATTTTTATGTAGTGTATTCTGATTTGGAATTTCACAGCTTATGTTTTTATTTTTCTCTTCCCGAAATTTTTTAAAATTTTTGACTGATGCGTGTCCGTTGAAAATTAAACGGGTGGAAAACTGCACTTTTTTCCCCGCTATCAGACAATTCTTTAATTTAAAATGTTTACATAATTAACTTTAAGAAAGGGAATGAGAGCTAGTGTACTTTATAAGCGACTTTATAAATTATTACTTTATAAGCGATTGTGAATAATTTCCTGCTATAAATTAATAACCGGACGATATTTCCCACTGGCGTAGCTAGTTCTGAATGGGCCCTGTATCAATTCCATCGGGGCCCATTTTTAGATACGAGTACCCTGTTAGTGAGACTGTAATTACACGATGGGGGCCCCCGTATCATTGATACGAAGGTAGCTACGTCCCTGATGTTATTTCGAGGAAAGAAAAAATAACTTGTGATCTACTTTATTTTTTCCTAGCTAATGGGGAAAAGGTGCTACTTGTCGATAATTTTAACATCTGTTTTTTACCACAAGAATATTTATCAAAATGTAATCATTCGCGAGCGCGTAACCTGTGACGTTTAAATCGAGCAGCATGTTTGTCCTCTCAAGTGTTGCTCGGTGGCTTAGAAGGTAGTGTGCTTTCCTCGTAAGCCTAAGGTTGCGGGTTCGATCCCTGTTGGAGTCCGGGGGCGTAGCTACCGCCGTATCAGCCGTATCAATGATACGGGGCCCCAAGCTACAGGGGCCTCAACATGTGTAACTACAGTCCCACTAACAGTGCACCTATATGTAAAAAAGGCATAGAAGGAATTTTGATACAGGGCCCCCTCAGAGCTAGTTAAGCCAGTGCTGGAGTCGATAGATTTGCTGGCGAAATGTAGGCACGAATTCGAAAGTCGTAGGTACGCATGTCAATATGATTATGTGACATTTAAAAGATCCATTGAGTATCAATCTAGCTTTGGTATTTTCGGCAAAATTAAACCACTTGACAATATGTAGAATCCGACGAGAGCTTGAATTTAATAATTTAAAGCTTCAAAAAATTGGTAATTGGGGCCGCCACTAGAAGGTGCCACCAATAAAAGAGCTGCCAGACTTGGGTACTTGCAAAGGTAAAATTGCTCAAATGCAACCTTTTAAAAGAAAGAAAAAAATTTACTCATATTAATCTTTAAGCTTTTAATCGATCAATTTTATCTTTCTGCAGTAAAAAATTATCCAAGATATTACTTTTTTTTTTTTTTTTTTTAATTTCCCCTCTTGGTGACTTTACGTAAAATTAAACTGGTAAGCTCTCCTTTATAATCAAGTGAAATGTCTTAAGGGACCAGGAAATACTTTTGAAATGTTTTAAAACCAAAAAATTGAATATGCTTCATGTAATAATTTGTTTAAAAATCTCTTCTAGGGCTGTAAAAACATTTCGCCATGTTTTATACTTAGATCCTGGATTTAGCAGGTCCAACGAGATTAATATAAGACTTGCTCTTATTTTCAAAATTTTAGAAGACTACGAATCTTCAGAAAAAGTGAGTTTTTCCTCATACTTATTTCAATTCTTTAAACTAGGATGTTTTCACACTTTTTTTAACAAAATGCCTTTTTTTCTCCCTGTAGCATTTTCAGTTAACTCTTGCAGATTCTAGTCCGTGTACTCTATCAAAATCAGAAGGTGTGTGTATAATATATATATATATATATGCATTTTTTTACTATATAAAAAAGTTTTAGTGGAGAAACTGATCTGTTGTTACAGATAACTTTATTCTTCATGTTCTTTTATGCTATATATTGTATATTTTTCTTACATTTATACAGCATCCACTTTCATATGATGTATATGTATTACTTATATTAATTTTAATAGTCCTCTCTTAAAATGTAAACTTTTTTAGAAAATTTAGATTTCACTTTTAATATTTTTCCTGAAATGAATATTAGATCTATTAATTTCAATGCATTAAGTATTTTATTTCTAATTGTATTTTGAAGAATTGCTTTTCAGAAAGAATAGCTTAAAATGCAATTTCTTGTATTTAAATCTCACTTTATTTCTTTTACAGTTTCCTTCCATATTGGGCATTTATATGAAGTTCAGGTTGGTATTTTCATGAAATATATTTTTAACTATGTGACATATAATGTTAATAAAATAAAAAAAATCCATAGTAGCTTTGAATTGTCTTGATTGTTTGTGTTAAGTGTTTTGCTAGTAAAAATGTTAATGAAATTTAATTAATAGAACTCAAATTGTTAATATTTAAGTTGTATCTAAAAAGATTCTTTTAAATATATTGAAGAGACAAAATGATTTGTGTATTTGATATATGAATTCGAAGTTTTGTGCTGTTTATAACAAATAACTAATTGCTGTATCGCGTGTTTTTGTTGTTACTTACTCTTTGCGAATTCTTGTGTTTTTGAATATCTGTCTTGAGACAATATCATATTAACCAATATTAATTCGAAAGACGTCATAATATTTAAGGATAAGTAATTGCGAAACTTCAAGCTCTCCCCCTCCTAATGATCAATCTCCTCTTCTCTGGCTCTCTTTAATTTATGTCAATCGCGAATATAAGCGAGAAATTTTAATCAGTCGCCCATCCGGTATAGGGGTTAGCGACGCTGACTGCTGTGCCGTTGGACCTGGGTTCGAACCCCTGAGAAGACATGAGTGTTTGTAAATGTATAGTGCCTTCGCGGCATGGGGGTACTTTATAAATAGCCGTCGAGCCGCAAGTCCTCTCGTGAGGTTGATTGGAAGGGGAAGAGGGGTGGAGGTTCCTGTTCACCCCCCCTGGGTGTTCTCCCTCAAAATTGGGGTGAAACCGAGCTAAATCGTTATGTCACCTGGATGGTGCTCTAAACTACGGTTAATGACAGGCGTCACTTAGCCCTTTGCCATGATGAATTTCGTAGGCTTTGATCCGGCCTTTGCCGATCAGATGGCATTGGTAATAACAAGTTTTAATCAGATTGCACATTTTTCAAAATGTAATTGCCCTTTTGAATTGCAACATCAAATTGACAAAAACTTTCAATGAAGCCTATTGGCTGAGTGGTAGCGTATTGCGCTTCCATGCAGCAGGTCCGGAGTTCAAACCCCTGGCTGGACAAGGTCTACTCAGCTTATCATCCCTTCAGTGGGTTAATAAATAAATACCAAGTTTGCTTGGGAACTAAACAATGGAGGTTTCGCGTTAGACTGACCACCTGAGCGGAACATTTGTTCATATACCTCAGTGTCCAAGGTCATAAAAATTGAGATGGGCACAGTAAACCTTGGTCCTCATGGGCTGTTGTGCGCCATAGTCTAGTGTCATACTTTCAAACCCTTCTGTATTTTAAAATTCAAGCATTTTGTATTGTTTCATAGGGTAAACATAAAGCAGCAAAAGAAGCATATGAAGAACTTTTGGAGGAAAAAGATATTTCGCCAGTTCTCCGGGCTGAGACTTGTAAGCAGTTAGGTAATTCTTGCATTTGATATTTCGACTAATTTAATTCATTTTTTAGAAATATATTAATGAAAGCATATATATAACTCAGTATAATAAAATTTAGCTTAATTTTAATTTCGTATTTTATATTAATGAAAAAAAACGCTTTTTTATTTAGGTTGGCTCCATCATTCTGTTGAGGCTCTTGGTGAGAAATCTCAAAGACAAGCTCTTGCGCTTCATTTTCTGCAGAAATCTATCGAGGCTGACCCCAGTAATGGACAAAGCCTATACTTCTTAGGTCGCTGTTACGCTTCTCTGGGAAAAGTTCATGACGCTTTTGTATCCTACAGATCGTCTGTTGACAAAGCCGAAGCCAATGCAAATACATGGGGTTCAATAGGGTTTGTTTTACTTTTCATGTACTCTTTCATTGTATCTTTTCAGAATTTAAATCTTTATATAAGTAAGATAAAAAAAAATGTATTTAATATTTTTATGAAGTTTTGGAACTAGTTTAAAAAGTGACAGATCAACATATATTTAAATGATTAATTATAAAGAAAAAATTTTGTTTACCTATACCTGAAAATTCTGCATTCAGTAATAGTCTGTCAGTCGTATTATATGTACTTGTAAAACTATGGTGACTTTACTTTTCCTTTTAGTAATATGCGCATTTTTTCAATGACTATTTAATGTGCTGATATTACTTTCTTGTCATAAATACTTCCTTAATTTTACTATAAGCTCAATCACTTAAAGACCTCGCTGTTACCTCTAAACATGTTAATAAACAATCAATTCTTTAATTTTAAAAATACTGTATGCAAACAACTTTGAGTTTATTGTGGGTTGACATTTATTTCTATGTAATTCAAAAAGCTCCTTCAACTTCAACAGTTTGACTTAGACTTGTCTGAAAATTTTTATACATAGTATTAAAAATTTAAATTGATTTTTTTATGCAAAAAAAAATGGAAATATCAGTCTTTGCTATTTACATCTGTAAATATTATAAATTTCTGTAGATTAACACATTTATAACTAAAAATTCTTACTTAAAATTAAAAGAATTGGATTATGTAATTTGAAAATAATGAAAGGTTGTATCTCTTGTTTTAAATTTTTCATGGTCACTTTGCTACCCTAGTTTACCATACGGCAGTGATGGCAAACCACTGACCCACACAAGCTTTTTAAATGACCCACAATTCTTAAGCAACAATCTGTTTGCATAAGAGAGTTTATTTAGATTTTCTGATTTGTGTGGATTATTTATATTCTATTTGCAGTTTTTCAAGTACTGCATTGACACAAAAGCAATTTAAATGCTGTCTCAAACCTTCAGTTTGATCATTACAGTTCCAAAGTTACACAAATGACAACAAATGTGTATGAAAGTGTGTAGTATTTGAAATAAAGCAAAAGTGCTTACAAAATATCAAATAAAGTGTATAATTTTACGCACATTTTGTTTGGAAAAAAATCGACAAAGCAAATAACCTTATTTAAAGCACTTTAATCGAATAAAATGCACTTTTGTAAGGTTGTGTTTGTAGAAAGACTTCCATAACACTTGTTGGGTGCCATGGGCATGTCTCTTATTCTCAATACTAGCAATTTTAGGTGATACAAGGCGCACCTGTACTAGTCAGTACCAGTGTTGAACTTAGTGGCATCCATTTTGAACACATTCAAAAGTAATGTGTATTGATGTGTATGTATATTAAGTATGTTAATGCAAAATTTCTTCTCAAATTGTTGTATTCTAAATATAAATATTTTTAATTGTAGCCCTGTACTACGTTAGCTGTTAAAAAATTTAAAACAAACCATGAAAGTTGCAGACCATATTAAGTTGAATGGTTAAATAAATATGGTGATGAAATGGAATAAAATCGTTATACGTGTAATTTTTAAGGAAAGACTTCATGTACATATACTGTAGAAATACATTTTGAAATGCTGCATTCTAATTTTGGCATGTCAACAGATGAAGAAAGAAAAAAGTATTTTTAACGAAAGAAAAAGAATTTTTCTCAAAGCAGTGTTTTAAAATGTTCTTTTTTTTTCCCCAAAAAATAACATTCCAGCTACTAATTTCTAAGTTGTCCATTACATTGCTCGCCACAGGAAACCTCTTTCAGAAGGATAATTTGCAAAAAAAGCGTTTTTAGAATGTAGTCCTACATTGTTTGCCAACTTTAATGAAAAAGACTTGATTATATAAAGTGTATAAATGAGTAACTTATAAGTCTCAATATAATTAAAGCATAACTGATATGGATATTCATGTGTCTGTTAAATTTTCACAATAATTATGGTAATTAATCTTAATTAGTATCAATTCAATTCTTTTTCAGCTATTGACAATGACAGCAGATATAGTTATAAAAAGTACTTAAATTATATTAATGTTCCCTTCTTACTTTATTTAAATTGTGAGGTTTTTTTTAAAATATTTTTTATGTTTGCTATTCAGTTTTATCAAATTAAACACAATCGTTCAGTTTCCTCATGAGTAATGTTTAATTTTTCCTCCAATAACTTTTTGACTTGTAGAATTTTTTTTTAATGATAAAATTAGGTAATTATAGAGATATTGTGAAATAAAAGTTATAAGAAAGTTATTCTGTTATGAAAACTTTTCAACTGTTGTACTTTTAAAAATGTCAATATTCTATAACAGGGGTTGAGACAACCTATGGCACATGTGGCACACAGAGCAATTCTCAATGGCACTCTCTACACTAAATAAATTGGTCGATTTTCGAATGGATGGAAGTTGATAAATTTGTACTACAAATATTTGACAAACATCTTCAGAATTGAACATTTACGGAATGAAAAAAAAATCTGAAAGATAACTCTATAGATAAATTTACAGCTATTTGTAAATTATTGAATGTCATTGCTGGAAAGATTTAATTATTTGAAGAGAAAAAATTGCATGTACTCTGCTTTCGCTTTTTTTTCTACTTATCTAACAGATCAAATCTTTTATCATATGAAAAATATTTGAGTTTGCAAAGAAGTTGCTTACAACTGAATGTTCTCATAATAGTATTAAATTGAATGCCCAAATTATACCCCTGATTTTGCAATATGAAGTAGAAGAGTGCAAATACGTTTTCATTAAAATTTAAATATTTTTTTTTTATATAAGTATAATGGAGGGGAATATTTATATTTTATGTTTATTTCTTATTTTAAAAATACGTAATACAAGTACAATTTAAATTTTTTTTATTTATGTTGAAGAAATAGTTATATTTTGTGCTGTTTATTTTTATGTTAATAAGTATCTTTAAATAATTCAAAATTAATATGTAAAAAAACAGTAAATCTATATTGACCTCTATTCTCCAACTTTGTATGCACTATCACGGGAATTGAATTGTTTCAAATATATCCTGTGTGGCATGCTGAATCCTATTGGTAGATTAGTTTGGCACGCCACAGTTTAAAAGTTTGCCAACCCCTGTTCTATAATATTCTATGGGTTTCACATTTTGAATAATAAGCATTTCAAATTTTGAATTATAAATGTTTTACAGTGTGTTGTACCAAACCCAAAATCAACCGATGGACGCCTTACAGGCTTACATATGCTCTGTTCAATTAGATAAAAATCATAGTCCAGCTTGGACAAATTTGGGCATCCTTTATGAAAATTGCAACCAGCCGCAAGATGCTTTGAAGTGTTACCTTAATGCTAGCACTGGAAAAGGTAATTTGCCTAGCTTTAATTCATATTATTTTTATACCTCACTGTAGTAAGGTATTAATTTCCTTTTAAAATCTTTTGATATTAAAATGGGACACGTCTGGTATCTTAACATTTAGATGAAAGAAAAATTGCTTGTTTATTTTGTGAAATTAGAGATCGATTATACACATGAAACATTAAAGTAAAATCTTGGATTCCTTTAATATATTCCTAACTTTGGGGTTGTTTTGCTTCATGATTATTATTTTTATATGTACATGTATAATTTCTGGGATTCAATTTTCTGTCTAAAATTCTTAGCTAATTTTGAGAACTAGTTAAGTGTGACATAGTAAAAACCATACTGCTAGAATTGCAGTAGTACAAAATCATATGTTATAAAGTGAAGTTGGTATATTTACAAACATCTTATGTAGTTTTCTCTTGCATTTTCGTAAACATGTTTATTAGTCAAAAGCTCATCTTACAATAATCCAACATCTTAAAAAATTCATTATAATTCAGTCATTAGCCATGTGTAGTTTTCATTTTGGCACCTTCTTAAATCTTATTTTGTTAAAGGTTATAGCAATAACATATTTGCAAACATGTTCTCCAAAACATTTTTCTATGTGTTAAATATTTGTGTTCACTTTGTTTAAAAGTTTTTTTAAGAGAAATATATATAATTGAAATAAATGCTATTTTTGTCTCGTATATGAATTTAACAGTGAACACACACATAATTGAATCTTTCTCCTATCCATATTATGTTGTACAATTCATTATTAAAATTTAAGAACTGATATTCAATCATTTTGAAATTTTATGTTTATAATTTTTCTGCTTGTTCGTTTTTTATTTCAAAAATTCTTGATTATAATTTTATGCTTTTCAGGTCCAATAAATCCGAATCTAGCATCAAGAGTGAAAATCTTACAAAACCAAATTTCTTCAGCTTCTTCTAGCAGCAATCAAAGGTTAGACTTGGTGCTGTTAAATAATTTAAGATAGATTTTTTTCTTAAATGAACACACAATTTTATTAATCTTATTAAAATTTATTAAGCATGCCTTTATATTTTCACACTTCAATGTATCATATCGAAATTAAACTGAAATTTATTTTTATTCAGAATAGAGTTATAATTATGATATATTTAAAATTAGTAAAATCAAAAACTTAATTTGTTTCAATTAAAAATTAAAGTAATATTAAAGATTTATGAACAAATAAACTTAATACTTATTTTCTGTAGGCAATCGAAATTGCCATGTATTGAACATGCTTGGGACTTTCCTATTTCACAAGAAATGGCATCAAGGCAGAATGCAGCTGCACAGGGACAAGTAGTAAGTAAATAATTGAACTAAGGCTGCCTTCTGTAATAAACTGAGCTTTGTATGTAACCTACAACTAATTTTTGATGTTTTTTAGTATTGATTTTGTTTGAAAGTGTTTTTCCTTCATACATTAGCAAGTTGTATAATAAGTGTCCCCTTTCTCCTTCTATAGATATTTTTTTACGCATAAGTTAGAATTTTTTAACAACATTTTGCAAATTTTTTCCAAGTTTGTTTTAAAGCACTTTGCGATTCATTGTAAGAACTAGTTAATGTTGGTTCTTAACAAGACTGGCAAACATTCCTACCTCATTGATGTGGATGTTCCTTCATATAAGAATAAAAATTTCATTTTAAATTGTAAATTTTAGTTTTGTATGCATTGAATTGGAATAAATTCTATGGAATGAAATTTTTAGTTGTAAGAAGTTGGTCATTTGCTATCAAACTTTAAGGATTCTTAGCTTTTCAGAATTGTTTGAATTTACCAATTTTTGTCAACTTATATGGTAGTGGATCAAATCCCACTACATATTTTTCCCTGCTGTTTTCTCAAACAGAAAGAAATGCTTTCTGTATCCTTGAAAGGCTTTGTTTTTAGTTTATGCTTACTATAATGTAATAAAATAGCTTGAAGTGATCTCGAAATTACTGATTTTGTGAAGATTAAAGCAAAGTATAAACAGTTAGGGAATAAAGTTTTTTTTATTATTTTTTGTTACATGCATGTTGTGAAGAATATGTATAAAATCTATAGTATATATGTATCTAAAATTTTAATTTGAATGTTTTCTGTGATTTTTTTTTTTTTCCTTTGGGAAATTTAAGTTGGTATCAATTGTGCAAAGATAGTCTGAAGTGAAAAATGTGCCTTGTAGAAATTTTTCTAGAGCTATGTGTATTGTAGTGTGGTTAATATTTTGCTTTTTTGATTGTTTACATGAAATGAAATTTTTGATTGATTATTTAAGTTGTAATTTGTATTTGTTTTAAGTTAAAGTGTGGTAGATTTTATTCCCAATATGGTATTGCATGTTTTATAATGAAATTGTCTTAAATTTTTTTTTAAAGAACCGTGTTAATTCTATGAATCAGAGGGGGCAGCCATATAATAGAAGTGAAACACCGGTTATTGCTGGTCAGGGACCTGCAAATCAAACTCCGGTATGTTTGTGTCTTTCTATAATTCAAGTACTTTCTCATTCAATAATTTTGGTAATGTTTAAAAAGAATTTTTTTACTATTTTATTATGTAATTTCATTACAACAGAAATTATACTGCTCTTTGGATGTATTAACTGATTTTCTCATTACTCATAGCCGCAGCATATTCATATAAGACCATCTTCTCTAATGGGTTCACCGCAAGATCAGCCACCTAATAAAAGATTGAAACTGACTCCTGGTACACAATCACCAAGTGTAAGATTATCTGATATTAATAAACGCAATTTTTTTATAAGCTAATTTTAAGTAGTTTTTAATATATATTTTTTTATACAAATTTATAATATACATGTATGTTTTTGCATTTGGTTTATATATTATCCCTGTTTTAAAACTTATGTTATCAGTGTTTTGCTAATAATCTTGAGCATGTTTATAAGTATTTTCATAGTGATTGTGTGACCTGCATGTTTTTTGTTTCTTTGTTTATTGAGTATTTGATTTTTCGTTTCATTTAATCTCCTCAATCCTGTCATTGCTTGTAAAATACCTGAAAGCATGCAGATTTTTTTTCTAAATAAAGAACAGTTACTATACTGATACAAATTTATGATTGGAGTTGCTCTTGGTATTGAGGAATTAAAACTTTACTGCTGTTTTAAATTCCAAGTTAATATGTTTGTGTGTATTTTTTTTAAAAGAAATTTCTTCTCAAAACATTTGAAATTTGTTTTTAATATGTGGAATTTTAGAATATACTGGAAATATTTCATATTTCCTAAATCGCTATGCAACCTAAGTTATCTATATTGTTTTTAACATTAAATTTCAGCAGGTGCAGGGCCAAGATGCAAACGTTCGCCCATCATTTTATCTAAATCAACAACAGTTGCAACTTCTTAGTTTTTTTCAACAAAACCAGGTATTTTGCCCCTTTAAAAATTATGTTTTTTAATTGTTTTAATTTCTGAATAAAAAATGAAAACCAAAAGTAATTAACTATGTAAGTAATTTTGCAAAGTTTATTTTTCAAAATTACATATCGTTTATTGTTTATGAAATGCATTTATCTGATATATTATACATTGCCTTTGTGTTCTATAATTTCTATTACTTATCGTTAGATATTTCATATTAATTATATGCTTAGTAGCTATAAGAAAATTTCATTTGATTCAAATGGCTACCTTTAACTAAATGTGCAAATACTGTCATTAAATATCCTTATATTTAGATATAGATGTTTTTTACCTGTGTAGCTGCAATGTTCTTTGTTTCTTCGTCCTCTTTTTATGTTTATACATTTTGCCAATGCATGAATTAATTGCAAGAAGCCCCCGTTTATTTATTTTTTTTTTTTTGGCATATTTTTGTTTGCAATGTATTTGATCATTATGTTAAATTTTGTCTCCCGTAAAAATATTTTTTTTCTTTTTTAGGCAAATCTTTCTCCACAGCAGAGAAATCTCTTTCAACAACTGCAACAACAATATCAGCATGCACAGCAGCATCAGCAACAGCAAAAAATGTTGCTTCAAAATCAAGTAATTGTTTTTCCAGTAGCTTTTTGTAATTTATTTAAATTTTTAAGTGAAGGTGTACACGAGTATGATAATTTTTAATAATCGGTATAATCAGTTGTACCATTTTTCAAATTAAGTTACATATTGTAATGACTTCAAACAGCTCTGGATTAAACTATTTATTAAAGTATGAAAATTAGCAAAAAATATTCCCGTACAATTTAACTGCAAAAAGGGACTATGGATATAGTCTTTCGCGGTAATGCCTTTATACCGCTGGCATAAACATATTAAAGTTATACTTTTGGGAACTGCCTGGTACATTCGATATGCCAAAGGTCCACAGTTCACTAGAGAAAGTTAGATTTTCTGTAATTCCACGCAGAGTTTGTGTGAGCTCGCGGGCTGTTATCTGCATTGTGCTCTCGCTGGCTCGAAACCCCTCGGTTCTTAATCCGCCTTAGTTTTCGTTAATTCGCGGGCTCCCGGGTATCGCTGGACTGAGAGGCCTTTTTGGATTCTCTCAAGTAAAAATCCTTGTAAACTTTCTCGCTCTTCCTTTTTACCTCCCAAGTTTCCCATCGTCACTAACCGCTTATTCCTTTGATCTCTTGTCTGTCAGCCCCTTGGAGCGAGGGGTCTGTCTGGGCGCATATTGGGAGCCTTCTCCTCCAGACGCGCTCTCGTCACAGATCCGTGAGAAACTGAAAGCACATTGTACCGGCGTCTTTTTTCATCTCGCGGACTACCCATGGGAAAATGGTCAGAATTTTTTATCACCCATTTACGAAACTTTTTCCCAGCCGTTAGGGAAACGAACGGATTTTTCTCACATTTGTTGGCGTACCTTAGCAGTTAGAGAAGAGAGACCGGATACACATCACAATATCATTAAAAGCATCTGTGTTCATGTGTTTGTATGAAATTTAGAGTTTGTTTGTTAAAAATTAAACTTTTTATTTATAAATCGCGCCTTATTTTGTAGTTCGCATTTTTTACATGTTTTTTAACTTTAATTAAATATTAATATTATATAACGTCCAGTGAAAATTTGATTCAATCTCTAACTCTAAATTCTTTCTGTCTCTGTTTATTCTAAACTGTAAAGAGAATTAAATGATGTAATTACATTAAACTATTTGCACTAATATGTACCTGTTCATTTATTGTATGTTTCAGTATGAATTTTTAATACTTTTTTTATAAAGAGGTGTTTTTGCATAATGGTTGTTGCATCTACAACATGATCTGAAGTTTTTATACTTGTTATTTGGTTTTAAGTCTATGCATTTCAAAAATATTTTTTGAATTTTCGAAGATAAATTCAATTTATAATTTGTACTCTTTATATTAATTAAACTCATGTATCTTTGGATTGAAAAATTTGTTCAATACTAGGTTTGTTGGATCATTGTTACATCAAAGCTTAAATTTAATTTGCTGATGTTGTGCAATATCATTAATCATCGAAGGACCGTGATCATTATATTGAATGATGTTTAGGTCAAGTTTTGATTTGACCCAGTTGCCCCATCAGCCGAATGGTCATGCGATTGATGAACACCTGATTATCGTTGTTTCTGTCGAGTTCATGGATTTTGGTGCTGTGATGTATTTTCAATTGCTTTCTAAAACTTAAATCAAACACAATTATCTCGATTATCACTACAATGAAACACAGTCCGTCGTGTTAAAACACTCCCAAGAAACTCTGTTCTTGGAACAACAAACCACACGCCGTGCATCGGTTCTCAATCAAATTAACTCGCTTTCCTTAACACCAAATCCCGGTCAAACGCTCAACGCTTCCGAAAACACAAGGGATTCTCTCTTTCCTGACCGCCACGTTTTGGGGTCAATCACTTTCTCCCTCACATAACGGCAACCCCTCCCCTGCAGATGCGGGAACGTCGCCAACTCTTAAAGAATCTACTGCCAAACAGTAGTTAAAACACTACACGTCGCTGCCAAGATTATGGTAAATTGTAAATTAAGCATAACTCTGAAATATCAAAACTGACCACTGTTGCAGATCTCTTCCCAACTATCCAATTACATATACAGAACACTACAATTACTGGTAAATAACAAATGTTTCTAGTATATTGTAATCCATATAATTACACAAAAAATTAGCACATTCACATAAAAAGTATTATCTAGAATTATCCCAAAAAATATTAAACAATTAAGTAAATACAGTTTACATACAAAGAAATACACGTATGAAAATTCACCGCTCCTAAATACTAGTAGTTTAGAAAAGAATTAAAATTTATAATACAAGCAGTGCTCTCTTAACTTTTCTTCACTCTCTATATTCAGATAGTAAATAAACTAAAATTATCTTACTATGAATATGAAGCTTCTCACAAATAACGTTCTGGAATTAATTCGAAGAGTACACATGTAAGCAACACACTAAATACGTAAATAAGTCAATAATGACTGTTTCCTAGCAAACTATTAAAATTCCACTTTTAAATGAATATTTAAGTCAACATATATGCATGTACAACATTAACAAAAAAAAAGAATACATTATGGATTATCAATGTCCAACATAGATATGGATTGATTTTACCACCGTACAATGTCCGATCTCAAAATGTTCGTTTTGGGGGGGAGCAGGTGTCCAGTTTCAGTTTGTCCTTCAGTACCCGAAAGTATTCTCCACCAATGTTGTGTCAAGGACCCTAGCGGTTGTCCTTTGTGGGTTTTATCCCTAAACTTTTGCACTGCCGTCCAGGGAGGGAGTCTCTTCTACTCCTCTTTCTTCGGTTCCATAATGCGCGGGGTTTGGCTTTATCTCCCCGAATGGTTACTTTTAGTTTGCCACTTCGTTTAAAACCACGATTTTGACGTTTCTGAAATTCTATTTCTCTTTCTCAATTTAGGTCTAACTCCTTACCCCATCTTAACTTTCGTTGTCTTTTGATCCTCTCCATCTCGCAATGATTGTCGCACCTTCATAATACCAGATCGTTCGATAAAATCCGGCAGTTTCCAAGCAAGTTTTTCTATTCCTCTTTTATCTTGCGAATATTTACGTTTAAAACTCCAGTGCTGGGGTACAAGTATAATGTTGCTTAAGGCTTTTAAATTCTTTTCTTGTTGTAATTCGGCAACTGCCATTCTACTTAATTTTTTGAGTTTTCTCTTAAACAGTTTTGGCTTTTCTTCAAGTTCTTCCTCGGCAGAAATTAGCATTACATTAGACGAATCGCTAGATAAACCATTTTTTTCCCTCGACAGCGACAGGTTATGCTACAGCATCTGGATCCAAAGTAAGCATTTGGGCTCGTTCTCTTTTAAACACAAGAACCTCGATTGCTTGATGTACCTCCATGTCTTCATCTGACAATTTTTCCTGCTCTTCATTTAACATTTGATTTTGCTCGTTCATTCTTCTACATCTTTCTTAAAAGCGCTTGTTTTCTTCTGCATTCATTCTCATTATATGTTCCTCTTTTACATGTTGCATCCGCTTTTCCACAAGCCATCTTTCTTCAGTCTCATTTCTTCTTCCAAAACTATTGTTTCGTTCATTCTTCCTTCTTACACCTTTCCTCCACTGCTTTGGCTTCCTCCTCGTCCCCCCGAGCCTGGCCTCCTCCTCGTCCCCGAGTCTAGCTTCCTCCTCTTCTGTATGCCTTTCTTTTCTTCTAGTCTCGTTCTGTTTTCCGTCTGGCTTCTATTCTCGCTAATTTCATTTCTTGTTTTTGCTCTAAGCTGTGTTCTTCTGTTTCCTTTCTCACTAATTTCAATTCTTGTTCTCTCTCTAAGTGGCATTCTTCTGCTTTCCTTCTATCTTCTACCGTTGTAGCCAAAATATCTTTGATAAATTCTTCGTCTTCTAAGTACGCTTTACATAGCAACAGTCTTTGTTTTGGTCGCGAAACATCAACCCTTCCCCCGCAGATGCGGGAACGTCGCCAACATTTAAAGAATCTACCGCCAAACAGTCAGATACTAATGGTGCCACCGAAGACCCACATGTAGAGCAGTGGTCTTCAAAATTTTTTCAACTCATGGAATCCTGTTCCATACACGTACTTCGAAGAATATATCTCAAAATAATAGATCAACATGTTAGTCTTTTTATGTAAAGGCAATTTAAAAAGGAGTATTGCATTTATTGTTAAAATATCCTAATCTAATATTTTAAATATAATCTACTCATTTATAATAATTTGTTGTTCAAGTTTCACCTACACACACACACACACATATATATATATATATATATATATATATATATATATATATATATATA
>BMAV01017778.1:5269-29936 GCA_019973955.1 Trichonephila inaurata madagascariensis | reverse complement strand
ATATATATATATATATATATATATATATATATATATATATATATATAGTGTGTGTGGTAACTGGGATATATATGCTAGTATTTTTTACTCGAACTATCGAAATCTAGGTGTCTAAAGATAAAATGCGTGTTTTTTAATCTTTTATTATATTCTAATAAAAGTTTAAAAAGTGTTGCAAAATAAAGTTATATATAAATAAAATTTTCAGTTTTAATGAATAGGGGAAAGGAGTTTTAGATACTTGTATCTATACAAATTTCATAGAGAATGTGAATTCATTGTGCGTATATATATTTATTTCTTAAATTTTTTATTATGACTCGTGGAACCCCAGGGCTTCATGGAACACAGTTTGAAGACCACTGACGTAGAGGAACAGATGCATATTAAATCTGCCCAGGCTTTAATTCTCTTATTGGCATAGCTGTTGGCCACTTTGTTGTCCTCGTCACTTATCTGTGCCAATCGGTAGCACACACAGAAATTTTTCAGGGGGGGGGGGCGCGGAGGCGAAAGTTACCATTCTTGTATTTTGCTCCTTTTGATTTTATCGATTTTCGGGAACAAAACACAGTAAAAAACTAATTATTGAATAAATAATTAGCATTAATTAATAAAATTAATCATTAATAACAAATACTTTAAAATTTTACATATTGTATACTTAGAATTATAATCAATCAAAAAAAAATCGACGACTTTATGGGGGTCCGGACCCCCAGGACTCCTCCCCCTTGTGTGCGCCACTGGTGCCAATAGTTCTAACTATGCCAATAGTTCTGGTGCAGCTTTTAAGTGCAATGTTAATAAAAAAATCGAATCGTCCTACACCGATCTGAGTAAAGGGTAGATCTTATAATAATTAAACTTCATAGTCCTTGCATAGTGTAAATGGCTAGTTTTTCTAAAACTGAAATCAAATCATCCATCGTGGGGAATTTAGAAAAATGAATAAACTAGCTGAAATATTTTTTTTAATGGGGTTTAAAAGTACTTTGTGTCTTTAAAATCACGTATTTCTGATGTTGCTTGCATTTCAATGTAAATACAGTCGGACCTCCATTTTGCGAACTTTTTCCAGGAATCATGAACAGAATATTGAAAAGTGTATCACTATTTAGCAAATTTTTCGCATAATAATCTTTATTCCAGGATTTAGCGAAATTGAGTCTGACTGTATTGCATTTTAAACTTTGTATAAATCGGAGAAAGATCAGCACATTATATTTTTAAAGGGTTAAGTCTTGTTTAACTATCTTTTTTTTTTTCCCTTTTAGTCACCCACAGGGCAATCGTCTGTGTCTACAACAGGTGTACAAGTTACAGGAACTACTACAGTCACAACACCTTCTATTGCACGCAGTGGACTTACTAGTGGTTACATGTCACCAGATTCTACTGCTACTCAAGTTCGTCCTTCACTAATGTCATTAGAGGGGAAAGTTATTAGTTGTAGTTCACATATTAGTCAATCGAATCCGGCCAATATACAGGCAAGAACTGCATCTAGCATACCAGCATCTCAATCCTGCCAGGTTACCACCACAACAGGTACCCAAATGATTACAAAACCTTTGCAGTGTTCTAGTTCACAAGTTCAACATCTGCCTGGGTCAAGACAAATTGGAACACCACAGGTAGGAATTTTTTTATTAATCAGTCGTGTCTCTTAATATCTTCCTCCCCCCCCCCCTTCTAACAAATTGAATGTATTTGTTTCTTATGAGCTATTTTATTAGGCCCTTTGTGCATAATTTTTAAAAATAGGACACAAACTTGAATTTTTTTTTCTTAGCAAAAAAAAAATGCTCCTTCATTAATTAACTCAGATTTGGTAAATCTATAAACCAGGGTGTGGTCTTTAAAAAGAAATCAGTCTATAAAAGGAGGATTATTCTCTTTATTTACTATATATGTATGTTTAAATGAATTTCTTATTTTCATTTGGGGGATACCAATGCAGTAGATAGCTTCACATTTATTTTATTAATTTCTATCGGCATCAGTTTATTTCTTTCCATTTTAAAATGTGTTCTATATTACATTTCATATGAACTGATATTAATTGAGATTTAGCTTTACCCATACAAGTGAAATGTAGCACATTAATAAAATATTCATAATTTTTAGTTTGCAGTATGATAAAATAATGTAAGTGTTGAGGGATACGAATTTACTTTTAATCTTGTCTCACATTTCTTCTATCACAATACGTTCAGGATTTGGGACATGTAATGAGAGAGACATTAGAAAATCGCATTAAAAATCACTTTTTGTTTTGAATATTAATTTATAATTTGAAAATAGAAAGAAATCTCTCCATTAATATTTGAAAATAAAAAGAAATTTCTATTAATAAGGTACATAGCTTCCGTGAACCTTTGCACAAATTTAAGAGATTGTTCATGCTTTTAATGAGGGATCAACTATGATGGGGAATAGCAATGGCATACTTTAGCAAATATGCGAAGAAATAGCAAAGGCTTTAGAAATAATTTTGATGTGATGAGGTTGGGAATTCCTGCCTTACATCAAACGAAAGTACTCTCTCCTGGCATTTGTCAGTAAGGGTTATTGGATGGCCATTTTTTTTTTGCCTATTATAAACAGTCATGAGGGACCAATTGCTGCAATTGTCATAAAATTTAGTCTTGCACCATCCGTACTCCCGTACATCTGTCTAATGCTTTTGAAGAAATACATCTCCGTTCGATATCCCATTTAAATTATTAATCACACCAGGATGAATGTGGCCTGATTGCATGTGCCTCTTCTACTCCCTACTTTCTTATCAGATTCCATGGAAGATTTGAACTCATCCATAAATAGGATGTTGCATCAATTTAAAACGGTTCATTTGGCTCCACCACTTTAATCTTGTTTCTTTTGGTTTGATCATTAATGAAATAGTAAGCATCATACTGAGACAATCTTTTCATACAGAGCTTTTGACACAGTACTTGACGGATAACCTTCAGACAATTGATTACAATTCTGCAGCAATTATTACTTATTTGGAATCATTTCCATAGTGGAATATCAATGAATTAGCACTTTTAATATTGGTGTCTTGGATGCATTGATGCAGGATAGTTAATCAAACAGCATGCGAGTGTGCACATTATCAATTATTGGTCTTCCTTCAGCCATATAAATTCGAATGTGTTAGAAGTAATTCTTTGCAACTTAAGCACATCTTTTGTGCATTTAAACGCTTATCTAATTCTTCACAATAATAGTTTCTTAAATAACTGCTTAATTTATGCTGGCAATTTTTTTTATTTACTTACAACCATCTACAATTTTTAATGATTTTGGCAATTTTAGAATAAGCTTTATGAAGTGAAGAAATTGCATTGTGTGCTTGACTTTTTAGAAACCAATGTATATTGCATTTATTATTGAATAGTTATCTTTCACTTTTGTTTCATAATATAAGATTGTTGGCTTGTTTCTTAAATATTTTTGCATGATAAAGAATATCATCTAAAATCGAAACGTTTTTCAGGTAAAAATATAATCTGATATAAATATAATTTATTTCCCTTTCCTGTCTCTGCAAACCTGAAAAAATTTACAAATTTTATACCATTTGTTTCTGTCTAAGTCGGTTCATTTTTTTCCCCTAGTTTAAAATGTGTACCATATTTAATCTTCCATAATGTAATGCTAAATGTAAATAGAATTACATCTTAGAATTTTAGAATATGAAATATTGTGTATTTGTAAAATGTCTTCAAATTTTACTGACATTATGTAATAAATGAATATATCAATTTACAGGTCATAAACTGACATGGAAGTTTTTACTTTTTCTGCCTAAAAATGTGTTTAGTTGAGGTTCTTAAACATTTTTTTTTGCAGTCTCAAACCTCAGAATTCCCTCTCAAGTATGAGGGAAAGTATTATTAGTCTTTAGGAAGAGCATATTGTCAACACACACAAATAGCTTAATGTTCTTCATTTGTTATACTGCTGGTGCTACTTTTTATTTTCGATCTTGAATTGTTATTTTTAATGTCACTTGATAAACCTAATTTAATTTTTTTTCCTTTAGACTCTGAAATATTAAAGGTTGCTTTATTTATCTGATTATCTACCGTCTAAATCGTATAAATTAATATGAATACATGGAATTATATGTACCGTTTCTTATAAGATTTCATCTTAGATATTGATATAACATAATTTTTCCTTTATTTTTTATTTTATTTATTTGCTTTGATAATATTGAAACAGATCAGTTTTCAATTAAATTCAGTTTTTAAATTATCAATTATATTCAAACTATTGCAATCTTTTGAATTAACAGCTTATATTAAATTCTAGTTTCAATCATATAAATGGATTTCATTTTATTTAAAATATCTTGGTATTTCAGGTGTCAAGTACTACTCAACCATCAGTTGTTTTACATGATATATGCGATTCAATTAGTGATAAAGATCTTCAAATTTTATTATCTCAGAAAGACATTTCTTCATCACTCGCTGAAGATCTTTTAATGCAATTTTCGGGGGAATCTCGCTCTAAGAGTGTGAGTCCGAAGAAAAGTAGTTCACATCCTGAAGATACTGTTGGACATGAACATAAGGATTCATTTGTATCTGATAGCGATGCCTTAAAAAGTTCGTCTTCATTTCCATCATCATTACAAAAAAGACCCTCTTTATCACAAGATTTAACAATGGACTTTGCGAGTGAGAAAAGTGAAAGAGAGGAACTGAAAAGTGATCTAGAGTCACTGAAATTCAAAACTGAACCAAATGTTTTGTTTCCCGGTTCATTATCAATTAATATGAGTTCATCCCAACTTTTAGCAGCATGTAAAGGTTTAGGAAAAAATGGTGTATCTAATACAAGTATCATGGCTGAACTTTGTCCACCTCCATCTCCACCAGATCCACCTTATCCACCTGCTTCTAAAGAGCAACTATTGCCTCCTACTCCAAGTGTATGTGTAAGTAATCGTTAACAGCATTTCTGAATCATCACAATTTATATTCATATGTTTATATGTAATATTAAAAATAATATAAGTACATGCCATTTATTAGTGTTTACTGCTATTTTAGTATATAATTGATTGTTTTGCAAGTTTATTTTGAGATTTTTAATGCATCTTTAGATTTTGCAGGAGGGAAAAATAATTAAAATTTAAGTAAAAACGCAAGCAATTACTAAAATTTAAGTAAAATGCATATCGTTTATATAATTTGAAAGAGAATTATATCCAAAAATTAAACATCTGTATCACGATATTATTTATTGCTGATCATCTGAGTGTAAAATATACATTATTTCTTTCAAAAGCTATTAATAAAACAGTGCAAATGTTATAAATGCGTAGAATTTTAAAATTTTGAACCATCTTAAACACATGCAATATAGCTATTGTTATAAGACTTAAGAAAATGTATTTAAAAAGAAAATGAGTTTTTGTATTTAAAAAGTATTTTGTAAAATATTTTAAAAAAATGTAAACTTTCTACGCCAAGACTTAAATCATTTTATATTTGAAGTAACATTTTGTAGGTCATTAAATAATGATGGTTCAAACTGTTTTGAGTTATAGGATGAATTTCGTTTACTTAGTTAATTTAATTATTTATGTGTATTTTTAAAGCTGGAAAACAAAAAAGATGCATTTTCTCCTCAATTACAAGAATTTTGCTTGGCTCATCCCATTGCTGTGATACGTGGCTTAACAGGTGTTTTGAAACTTGGTATGTATTAGCATATATTTTTAAAAAATTACCCCATTTTAATATCAAAGAACTTTCATGAAAGAGAAAAAAATGAGGGCAAACATGTTTTTCATTTTTCCTTATACGTAAATATTCAATGCTTTTGAATCCTTTTTAGTATTTTAGTAGAAATAAGTTTAGATTAACCATAGATTTAAGAGTAGTTTTTATGTTTTAAATAAAACATTTGGAACAAGAAAATGAATTAAGGATATATTATTTGAAAATATGCAGATTCTGAAGCCCAGAGTAATCTTTTACAGTTAAGGCTTCTGTATATTACAATTAATGTTTTGTTATATGCTCTACATTAGAATAGAAAGTAAGTGGTTAAGGAGTTAAAACTATTATAAAGCATGCTTTTAAAAAATCCTTTTGAAGAAAAAAGTGTTATAGTGATCATTTAATGAATGTGCAAAGTGCAGAATTTAACAGTTAACATCTTAAGACATATACTACTGTGAGATCATTTGATATAGCTCAGAAAATTAAGAAAACTGTAAAATGTTCAGCATTAGTCATTTTCAATTTTACAAATGTTGCTGAGGGACTCATGTATTCATCTTTAAGGGAATTTGTTCAATAGTAGGATTTTTGAGTTTTATTTATTGTTTTGTCATACATGATAAAGATATTCTTTAATCTAAAAAGAATATTTAAAACAATAGATAAAAGTATCAAATATCATGTTCTGTTTTATAGATCTTGGGCTGTTTTCAACGAAAACTTTAGTTGAAGCAAATCCTGATCATACAATTGAAGTTAGAACTCAACTCATGCAATCATCAGATGAAAATTGGGATCCAGAGAAAAGGAAACAGGTTTGGCGCTGTGAAAGCCATAGATCTCATACATCCATTGCTCGCTATGCACAGTATCAAGCATCTTCCTTTCAAGAATCTTTAAGGGTAAAATTAAACTTTTTTTGCTCTTCTATATTGTCTATATTATATTTAAGTTCACAAATCGCATTATTTAAAATGCAGTTGGATTTTACAAGATTACTTAAAGTTATATGAAAATATCCATAATACCCACATTTTCATCAGAGTTAATGCTCTTTTGTAGAATTTATTAAAAATCAAATGTTTAAGTTAAAATATTCTCCAAGATGTAATTTTTTGTAAAAATATTGTAATTTAAATGTGGAAAGATGACTTAAATTTAAAAAATGACATTCTACACCTAGAGAAGATTTGTTTATTACCGAAGACATACATATCTTTATTTTTCCTTGTACAGTACTATTGAAGTCGGATGTTAAAATAATTTTTAAATTTGTAAGGAGGACTAATATGTAATTTTAAACTCCTTTGAAAAAATTGCTTTAAATGATTAGTTTCTTCAAATAAAGTTGTTAGTTCTCAAGTAATATCAAATAATCTTCCAATAAAAGGTAATTGTTATTGATTTTCATTTGGGGAAGAAATCTGATTTAGGACAGTTCATTAATGTTAATGGAAAATGTTTTTAAGAGGTAGACACAGTAGGTGTAATTGTTTATTTATTAATGAAAATAGATCTGTCTGTCTTTTACTTTTTAAAAGATGGGCATTTACAGCAACTCAATTCATATTCCTGTTCAACATGTAATAAATGAACATTTTTGAAACTTTGAAAAGTGATTTTTGTAAAATAACTCATTTTGTGATTGAATCCTTGTTTTGGCTCTCTTGCATTCAGTAAGCCATAATTGTAATATCTTCAAAAGCAGAATTCTTAAAATTATATAAATATCTACATTAAACCCAAAAAATTTTCCTTTAACTTTTAAGAAGTTTATTCTGTGTTTTTCCTCAAATATAAAAACTGTGCTGTAATAGTTTTATTATATTTTTATATTTGAAGTACAATACCTATATGAAGGGCAAAAAAAAAAAAATCGTTTATCAGTATCTCAGAATTTGTAGTAAAACATTGTGTCAACTCATAATATTTTGATAATTTTTCTTCATTAATTTTTGCTGTTTAACATTTTTTATAATTTTAAGTTCTAAAAATTGTAATTTGTATTGTTATAACATGATTAAAATTTATTTTATTCATTATAAATGATTTCTGAAAAGTCTGTATTTTTTAAACTGGTCATTTTTGATATGTAAAGAAACAGTAGTTAACAAATAATTCTTTGCAAGGAGGAACATGAGAAGATTGCTGGTGGACAGGCAACACGAGAATCTGACAGCGATTCTAATTCTTCCATGTCAAGGTTAGTATGCGACAAAGACTTTCATTCGTTTGATTATATAAATATGATTTTATTTTGTTTTGATTAAAATTGTGTGATTGGAAAAAGGATTAAAAAAATCAGACCTTCTGTTCTTTTAAATAGGAGCAAAAAGGGAAGAAAAAACAGCTTTTTTAAAACTATAAAGTTTGGAACCAATGTAGATTTATCTGATGAAAAAAAATGGAGAACTCAGCTTCAAGAACTCACTAAATTACCTACATTTGTGAGGGTAAATATTTAAATTTTGTGACTTTTCTTGCTACATGCTCTATTCCTTGAAAATTATTACAATAATTGTATTAAAAGCATAGTGTTAGTTATTCTTAAATAAAAACCATAAGAAATTGTCATAAGTAAACTCCCAAAAATTGTAATGTTTATCATGAATTTTCAACATATTTCAAATCTTCATTTGTATAATTTTAGGTTGTTTCTGCTGGCAATATGTTGAGTCACGTCGGCCACGTAATTTTGGGAATGAATACTGTTCAATTATACATGAAAGTACCTGGCAGTCGAACTCCTGGTCACCAAGAAAATAATAATTTTTGCTCTGTTAACATAAACATTGGACCAGGGGATTGTGAATGGTTTGGAGTTTCTGAACCGTATTGGGGTGTTGTGCATAATATGTGTGAAAGGTAACTATTCTGTTTTGTATGAAAGTATGTTTTGTATTAACAGCTCTAGCTAAAGTACCTATTCTTTGCATGGGTTAAGCTTTTAAAAATAACTCAACAATCTAGTTAGCATACATAATATATTTAGTGAATGCCAAGCTCAGTGCACAATAGCATAACAAAAAATTAAAAAATTTTTTAATGAACCAACCTTTTAAATTTTCAGTGAACTACATTACGGCTTCTAATGAAGGAATAATTAATAATACATGTATGTATATTTAACTAAAACAATACATAAGCATACTAAAAAGCTAAATAAGTGGAATGATTAACCTGAAACACATAAACCAATTTAACTAGAAATCATAAATCCACCTTTCAGCATTCCATAAAACTCATAAATATGTTTTAAAAAGTCTTTAATTGGAAAAGAATTATGCAAGTATTAATTATCTAAAACGTGCAATTATAGCAGTAATTCCGTAAGTAGTCTATATTGACTCCCAGGGGTCTATCACGACCTGCAAGAGGTCCATGTCAGCAAAAATAATTTGGAGGTCTAAGGGGGGGAGGGGGTCTACGATAGTGGCTCTCATGAAACCAGATTGTGACTTCAATTTTGAAAGAAAATTTAAAATCAAATGGAAACCAAATTTTACCTATTTAACAGATGTATTTATTAAATTTAATGAGGTTAATTTGGAGTTATAAGGTAACAGCATAAAAATTTTATTTTAAACAATTCCAAACAATAATTTCCTTTAAGCATTTCTTGCCAGAATTAAGCTGAAGGAGTATAATGTTGGACGTTATGAGTTGTCCCAGTTTCTCAATCCAGGCAATCTGCCTGGAAAAGGAAGTTTTGACCTACGTTCAACATTTGAATGCCCTTTATTCAGATTGTGAAGCTAGATTTGAGAATGCTTTGACTATGGTAATTACCACAATAGGCAATGAATTCATATGGTTTCGTTGAAAAAGTCATATTGCAAGAGGCACTAAGAGGGATCTTAAAAGTAACGTTTACGAACGGTTATCAGCAATTTTGGCTTTAAAAAGACATTTGTTATTTATCCCTAACTATGAAGTATTGTGAAAAAGTTTTTAATTGCTTTTCCTAGTGAAGTAGTTTCAGCGCGGTTGCCAATCTCCAAAATAAGAAAGAATGGACACTACTAACCGAAAAGATTTAGAGTTAAACCTGATAAGATTGATGCCAAATGTGTCGAGATAATTTTTTTATTTAAGCACCAGATTCATCCCTCCTATAATAAACATTTGCTTGTTGATCAAATATTTTATGTATTAATTAAATTTTAATTTAATTAGCATGTGTGTTTCTTGAGTTAAACACTGTACTTCACTACAGTTAGAAATTTAAATCGATTAAAGTAAGTAATTCTATATCAGCTGTCAAAAAAAAAACTTAAGTTGATGAATTTAATATTAGGTAAGCAGTCTACCAAAAAACATGGCTTAAGGGTCTATGAGAAAAAAAGTTTGGGAGCCTCCGGTCTATAGCATATAAAATATGCTTATTTTTGATCTAACTATTATCAGTAGTATCAGGGCAGAATAAAAGACAAACCAACCATGTTGCCCAAAATTTAATTTTTGAAAGATGACTTATATAGAGGTATAGTGCCCACACTGGTTTAATGTTTACATTTGGATGAAAATGGAATATATTTTGAATTATTCTTTGCTCTTTTTCATTGTATTTTTATTTTATTTATTTTAGGAATAGCTTGAATTTTCTGCATGGGTCATGGTGGCCAATTCTGGATGATCTTTTTGCTGAAAATATACCAGTGTATCGATTCTTGCAAAGACCTGGTGATTTAGTTTGGGTAAATGCTGGTACTGTCCATTGGGTTCAAGCTGTGGTAAGTAGCATGAACTTTAAATTAAAATTTGTTCTGTGTAACTCTCATTCATAACTATTTCTTTAATTAACTACTTATGTTTACAAATTAAAAGCTTGTTTAATAACCATTGTTTATAAAATAAATCAGTAAAAGCTAGTTATAAGTACTTCGTACCAAAGTTATATTTCTGTATAATTGGAATTTTGAAATGTTTATAATTGTTCTTTTCTCTTTTTCCATTATTGTTTTTAACTTGTGTAAGGTTAATGTGTATTTGTACATTACAATAAACTATGCTGAGCAAAAGTAGATTATTTCGCATATTCAGTTTCAGTTAATATTATATGGATATTTAAATGTTGTTGTTAAATTGGTAGTTATTGATCTTTTAACAATGTTTTTTTCCCTTGTAAATTGCATAATTACTGATTTAGATAAGGCTTCATTGTGTTAATTCCACTGATATCAATTTAAAGGTTTACTGAAACCATTAACTTTTATTAAAAAAGAAATAAGAGAAATTTTAAGAATTATTGAATGTCTATTTTTTACTTTAGTTCACACATCCAATTTAAGTTACATGCACCCAGAAAGTTTATTGCATAAAATTAATTCAGTTTGATTTCTGAAGTGTGTAATTGTAAAACTTAAGAGAATTGTGCCCTTTCATGCGTGGTCTTCACCTCTTTCCTATGATTATCTAAATATTTTAACCTATACATATATGTATTTACTACATTTTTTAAGTCTTTTTTTAAAAAAAACATCATTAAGCTACAACTATTTCTCAAATCAAGTCCTTGGAAAAATTAGGTTTTGAAACTTCAATTTTTCAGAGATTTTAGCGTTACATGTTGCTTATGGCTGTCATAATTTAATATCTTAAATTTAAATATATTGATGTGTTAAATTTTATAAATTTTCATTTTTAGGGTTGGTGTAATAATATTGCATGGAATGTTGGTCCATTGACAGCTAAACAGTACCAGTTAGCTGTTGAAAGATACGAGTGGAATAAACTTCAGAATTATAAGTCAATTGTTCCTATGGCTCATTTAACATGGAATTTGGCCCGTAACTTGAAACTTTCAGACAGAAAGCTTTTTGAACAAATCAAGTAAGTAATGAAATTGAAAGATCATATGAAGATGGTATTAATTTACTTTTAATCTTTATTAAGTGTCTATTATTTTTCTGCAACTAAATAAATCCGGAAGGAAAATAAAATGAAATTGTATGTGACAAGATATTGAAAGATAAGTTTTGAAAACCAGTAGTCCAAAACAATGTATTTTTCTGTCAATTTTTGTATTTTGTTACTTTGTTTTAATAACGAGCGATAAAATATTTTTTCTCCATATTTAAATAATATAAAACCAAGTTTTTAGAAATATGTATTAATTAAAATCAAATTAAATTCAGTAAAAAATTGAAGGGTGTTGTGTGTTTTAGGTACTGTCTTTTACGAACACTTCGGCAATGTCAGATGACACTTGATTTCTTGAAAGAATTAAAAAAAGAAGTAAAGTGGCATGGACGAGGAAAAAATGAAGCTGCACACTATTGCACAAATTGTGAGGTAAACTTATATTTGATTATTTGATCTAATTCTTAAATTATTTGATTAGGTTTGATTTGATTCTTAAATTATTGAATAGGTTCTGTTTGGGTCTTCTAATCCTCTTAGGGAAAATATTCTTTAACTGTGATTTTAGTTTAAAAACCGCTTTCCGTATCGATGATTTTATGCAAATGTAACTACTATTTAAGTGCCAGTTGCTTAGTATGAGGGTTAATGGTTAAGTATTGATCGTTAAGCTGAATTCCAAGTGTTAGTATAAACAGTTTAGCTCATCTTAAGATTAATGTTCGATGGAGAATCTATCGGGAAGTGGTTAATAACCAAACTTGGAGCTGACCATACTATGGGGCTTCAAGAAGGATCGTACAAGGAGTTGCCACTCCAGATAAGTATCCTCCATAATTTAGTTATCTGATTACAGGTTAGGATTTCATATTGCTTCCAGAGTTAAGTTATAAAAAGGTATTTCCTAAAGGTTAAATAAAATTGGCTATTTTATGTCTGCTTCTGTCTCGAACCCTCTCACACCCGCGACCTTCGGGACTGGCAGCGGTAGCCTAGTAATCAAGGTATCGAATCGTGGCTGGCTTGTCACGAGTTCGAGCATAGTACCACTAAAGACTGGCTGTGTAGGGGAGCGACGCACGTTAAATCTGTCGAGAGCTCAAACTTCCTCCCGTTCGTGTGGTAGTTAGGAGAGGGGGTGCCAGCTCAGGTGTCGTCCTCATCACTTGATGGTTCAAAATTACGAGGACTGTCACCAAAAGCCCTCGTGTAGCTGAACAGTGCGGCGTTAATATTCACTCACTCACGCAGCCTTCGGGCCGCGACAAAATGACTTAGAAATATTAAAAAACATACATATATTGTAAAATATTTCCGGACTGATGTTGAATTGTGTTTATCAGAATTGTGAGAAGTAAAGCTGTTTTTGTCCAAGGACTACATGAATTTCAGAACAGAAATGAATATTAAAGCATTTTAGTTGAGAAATATTGTGCATGTGCTAGTTGGTGTATCTAATAAAGATAATTTTATAAAACTAAGATTAGTGAAAAATTTTTTTCTATAATTTTACATAACTTATACAATAAATTTTATGCATTATGTGCTTAAATGATGTAAAGTTTGAATGCTTTTTAAATAAATATGTACTCCGAATTTAAATACTGTTTTTTGATAAATAGTTCCCTACCTCCTAAGGAAGAAAATGTATACATTTTTTTTAAAGCATTTTATAAATTTACTTTAGAATTAACCCACTTTTTGTCATAACAAGTAAAAAAAGTCAACAGCTACCTTTTTACTAAAGTATCAAATTATTAATCTTAAATTCTAAAATTGTGCACCTTTCCTGTGTTTTGAATTTGCTTAAAACTTTTTTATATTAAATTGCATAACATAATTATAAATTATGTTTTAAGCTTTTAGAAAAATTGAATTGCTAGAAAACCCATTAAATAAATCCTTTGAGTTCCTATTCCTAACTCATGTGATGTATGATATTTTTAAAAAAAAAATATTGTACATACAGATCATGCACTGCACTCTGTCTTAGGTTAAGGATTAGCAAATTACTTTTATACTAAAATGTGTGATATTCTTGTTGCATTAAAATTAAGTTTCCTGAATATTCTACAATATGTTAGCAGTGTTGCATGTTTTAAAAAAACTAATTGCATAATTTAACAGAAATGTTATCGTACTGTATTCATTAAAATATTGTTTTATACTCGCAAAAAATTATTTCAAAACCACCCTACTTGTTTTAAAGATGTAATACATTTGTAATAGGATATTGATTTAATTATTTGTACATATTACTTTAGGTGGAAGTGTTTAATATACTTTTTGTGAAAGAAGTGGACAAAAAGCATTTGGTACATTGCTTGTATTGTGCTCGAAAGTGTAGTCCTGTACTGGAAGATTTTGTTATGTTAGAAGAATATACAATGGAAGATTTGATGGAGGTGTATGATAATTTCATTCTTCACCCTGTGAGTAGTCATTTTTAAAAAAATTTTATTGTTTCGCTTTGTATAGTTGTAAAGAAGGAATTTTGAAAAATAGATAAATTGATATTTTTTGTGGTGTAATTTCTGAATTAATGTTTCTTTTTACAGATTCCCCATTCGAGTTCTTCAATATGAGGTGCCATTCCATTTACATGACTGTCCCCAAAGTGTCACTATGGATTGCTACCATTTTAACCAATTTAGCTCCCATTACACATCATTCCCAATTGCTGTTAATTTTCATGAAAATCATTCATGAGTACTGTCTTGTTATTTGATAAATATATAAAGAAAATATTGCACCGTTGCCTCCTGCATTTAAAGTTTTGTACAGTTCTTGGAATTTGTAAATTTCACTGAGGAACAACAGCACCAATACATTAGTTTGCTTAAAATTCAGTGATATTGTACAGGTCCTTGGGAAAAACTGTAGATAAGTTGATTTGATGTACTGAGAGAAGTTAATGTGTGTAAATAGGTTATTTTGCATCATCCTTGTTGATTATGAAGTTTATGTGCATATAATGTAAGGATGTATAGTTTTAAATGTCACCAAATGATGCAAATCAATAACATTTTACTCATTTAAACCATTTTTATTGAGATCGAAGGAATTGAATGGATTTGAAAAATGTTCTGAGCTGAAACTGTCAAATTTTGGCTGCTTAAAAGAAATATATCATAAATTTTACATTTTGTTCACTTATTCTTTTTCTCTTGATACTCACTAAAAGTAATAGTTTGATTGAAAGTCGAAAAATAGGCATTAACTCTTATTTTTGTTTCCTTGTATGTATTAGCATGTTTTTATTTTGTGTGCTGTTTGCTATAATAAAAAGTTAACTTTTTATTTGAAATATAACAATGTCGTTTTAGTGTTATGGATGTGTGTTTTTTCCTGCGTTATTAAGAGTCAAAAGAATTTTCCTTCCTTTCTAACACGCTTTTTTTTTTAAAAAAAAATTTGGTAATATTTACTAATTTTTACAAAATGTTAACATTTTAAAATTCAAAACTTATTCTTAAGGACAAGGTTTTGGTTACTTTTTATAATGTTTTCATTTAATTTTGTGTAACTAATGCTCTGGTTTAAATTTTGATTTTTTTTAATGCTTTGTATGGAGTTTTTTAGCTTTGATGGTGTATATGTGGAGTTGGAACAATTTAATGCGAAACATTATTTGTTAGCCAGAGTTATATATGCATCTAAAACTTTCCAAAAAAAAATAGATTTCAACATGTAGAAATTTTTATAAAAGCATTAAGAAATTAAAATTTTCACTTTGCTTAATACTTTCCAAAAATTACTTTGATGTTGCTGAAATCTTAAAATAATTCATGTTCTTAACAGTTTAGTTGATTTAAAGAAGAATCCTATAACTTATGTTAATAATTATGTGCATTATACATACCTCTTGCAAAGAAAATTATTTTGAAATCAAAAACTGTGTGTAGCTATAATCTGTAGTTCTAATGAATTTTATATTGATTGTGCTTGTGTGCGATATTTTTAATAATCTAGACAATATAAAATTGTACAGTAGACCTGCTATATGCTATGTATACTAATATCTGTACATTGCTGAATTGTAAAAATGTTATATCATGTCAAAATGATTATTGTAGATATGAATAATGAAAAGATTGGCTAGTACAGATATTTTATTTAATTTTATGAAAAATACGAAATCGTGGTCTTGCTGTTTTCAGTTATGAGCTAGTTAATGTTGAAGTCAGTTTGGTACTATGGCATCATGGATTTAAGAACTATGCATTACCATAATCATGCACAATTTGATAAAACTCCAAATACAGGTGTATTTGTGGACAACCTCTAGTCCACATATAATTTACTGCCAGCTGATTTATATACACCATGTCTGTGTTCAATGCTAACTATCACTGCCAAGAAACCAAACATGTGATAATACCAATTATATGACTGAAAAAAACACCGATATTTTGTACAATTTTACTGCCTTCACTTTTATTGAACAAATGTGTTAGATTCATTTTATTTTCATGTGCCAACAGCAGATAACATTTCATTCATGTTATTTTTCCTGAAATTTCAGTTATTTAATTCTGAAAACTTAAATTCATCCTGTTGATTTGTATAATTCTCTATCTCAGGAATACTTCGTTTGTAAATTGCATTTTGAATACCTCATATCACGTTAAGAGCAGTGATTATTTGTTTCTTAATTGTTTATATTGGTGTCTACATTTTTATTTAAACTTTTGTGTTAATGCAGTTTTAACTTTTTCTTTTTGTAAGGGTTGTCATTAAAAATACTTGTTCAATTGTAGTTTCTTTGATTTTTCCTTATTCTATTTATACAATGTTTGTATTTATAAAAATTGTGCCAGCAAGAATAAAAATTGTTTTAGGAATGCCTATCATGTATTGATTTTATATTTAATTCGAAGGGCTAATGTTTCTTGATTAATTCAGTTTGAAAAAAAAGTTATGCTAAAGGTTTTGATATATTATTGAAAACTATAAAAAGTTTCCATATATTATGTTACTTTCATAAGAACCTCTTGCATGTGGGTAAAAAGTATTCATGCTTGCTTCTTTATACAGTTGAAAAGAGAACTTTTTGGAAGTAAATTTCTCAAGTATAATTTAAAGCTACAGGTTTATTGCTGTTTAAAGTTTCAGAACTCGCAACCTTAAAGCTGCGTGCAGCCTTAATGATTGCCAAGCTTGACCTCAGAAATATGTTCAGAATTTTACTTATATTAGAAAATCTATTCTATTAAAATGGATCATGGTAATGTTGCTTTCTATATTGCCCTCGAATGCCATTGGCTGTTGCAAAGTGTTGACCAACATTTTTCTAGATAAGCAATACAAATGTCTTCAATACCCCTATCAAAAGTGTCAACTACATTTTGCCTTGGTTTTGTTTTTCGGGAGGGGGGCAGTTGTAAGCTATAAGCTGTGGAACAATGCCGATTTAAGCTCATTTCGGGCCCTGGGCGCAGAAGATCTACAGAAACTCCTTGTCACTGACAGATTGAAATTTATAACCAAAAAATCTGGTTAAGTCCAACTTATCCAGGTCCCTGGGTGCCCGCCCTAAGTCCTTAAGGGATAAACCGGCACTACTGTGGAATATCCCACTAAGTGATGACTATCTTTTGGTTGCCAAAAGAAAAATGGTGATCTATTCATTTCAGTGGATGCCCATGAAATCTAAGCATTTTTTGTTCTGGGAAAACAAATTTTTAAAGACTTGGTTTAATCTAAAGTATTTGGGAATAAAGCGATTTTTTCACTTATATAAGTATCTTTAAGAGTGACTGTGCTCTCTATAAATTGATTACAAATTTAATTAAATGAAAGATGTTGTTTTTTAATGCCTTTCTGATTTGATAATAGCATATAAAATTCAGAAAACAGCCAGTGAAATTACAAAATCGCCAAATATATATATTTTTTAAATTCAAAGCATGTAATTTTTTTTAGTGAGGAAGGAGGTTTGAATGATTATTATGAACTAAATGAAATTTTGCTGTTTTTCACATGTTAATGAAATGTTTGTGGGCTAGAACTTAAAGTGAGGTTATTTGAATAATTGCAATCAATATTCAAAAATATTAATTTCTGCTGGTGTAACTTATTTTAATATTTGCTCTGTATGATTTTAAAATAAGTCAAGTTAATATAGGAATATTCTATAAAAGTTAAAATTTTTTTCTACGATTCAAAAAAATTTTAAAATTATGAAAGGATTTCTTTTTTTTTTATCTACGCTTTAATTTCGTCGTTGACACAGCGGTTGCCAAATTCTTGACCTCATGGACCAGTAAATTCATAATTTAAATCCCGCGGACCACTAATAGGATTTTTTAAGTGCTAACTATGTTAATAAAAAAGTGATCGAAGAACATATAAAATGTATCTATACTAATTTTTTCCTAATAAATATCGAATAAAAGAAACTGCACATGGCTAAGATTTAAGATCATACCCTGCCTTAAAAAAACACCAATATACAAAAGAAAATACACAAATTTCTTTAATAACCCCTCTTTTTTCGTGTGAAATATTTTTGAAATTCGGTTGATTTGTACAACGAGATATTTTACAATACTTACACTCTGTGTACGTATGAAGTATGTTATATTTTACAAGCAATGTTATAATACATACAAAGTGTTACATTTAACTTGCAATTTAAATTGTTCGGGTGGAATCTTGCAACTCAATTTTGAAGCTGATGTCTTCAACCGATTGAGCGGAAATTGTGTGTACACGTTTATAGTTTGGAGGACAATGCATGTTTTGATCATTTATATTCCGATATTGCAATTAGTTAAAAAGATATTATTAAAAATGCATAATTGTTTTACCTTTGTTGGCTTTTTATTCCACCGAGCAGCTTATCGGATTGAGCTTATAGAAGTTTCGACTTTTTAAAAAAGCCATCTTATTCTTTCTATCAAACAAAAAACAATTACAGAATCGGAAAGATCGTTTATTTCACCACGATACGGTATAATTTTTTATACAAAATAATGATATTTCCTATTTTTACGATTTTTTTCTAGAATGAATCAAAACCGTTGCGTTTTCATGAAATGTTTCATTCGTTCCGTATAATTTTTTCGTGTTAATGAATCAACATTCCGCACTGAAAAGGTTCAGGCTTTTCTCTTTTGGAATCAATCATTTAAAAAATAAAATGCAAAAAACTTTTTTTTTCTACGATTTTTCAAGAAATACTCAAATTTTTTAATTGAACATTTAATACTTTGCCATTTTAAAGATAATCATAGGAAACGTTTTTCTCGTATGTTGAATAGTATTATCCAAATTCTGTGCAAATATTGAAAAAATTGGCTTAAAATTATGGATTTAAAAAAAAAATTTTTTGGTCTTTAATATAGTATTATAGTAAAAGCAAAAAAGTGTAGCGGTGTGATGTCTATATGAACTAGTACCAACGTCACTCAAAGACGATCGTTTTGGCGTGATCGGTTAAGTACTCGCGTTCGGAACGGAAGGTACCCCAAACGAAACTTCCTTCTTAGGTGACCCTAGCAGTGCAAAGGAACCGCACCCTTTACGCGCCGCAGTCGTGGCGCCATCTACCCACCGCAAAAGCAACCAAGCCGTCAAATACTGACGCAAATAAGCCGTTACTTCTCAAAGTCGTCTCACACAAATGACGCAATTCTCAAGCCGTCTCGCACGGATGACACAACCCACCAAGTGACGCAACTGCTTACATGCTCGCCACGAATATGGTATCGTTTATTCGCCGAAACACTGGCAGGGGAGTATGTGGCGGTGTGATATCTATATGAACTAGTACCAACATCACGCGAAGACGATCGTTTTGACGTGATCGGTTAAGGGGGACTGCCAAATGCACTGACATGGTTGGGGTACTTTTGCACAATGAAATTGCATTATTCAGGCGTAAAACTTTTGTTGAGAACGTAAATTACACTCATATAAATCCGCCTTGAAAGGTAGAAATAGTCTAGAAAATTTTAAAATTACTAAAAATACATATATCCTTGCTTCCAGAATTTTCTGACGCCATATTTGGCAAGCTTAATTACAAAATCTGTAGATGGCGCCATGTGTATGCAATCTACGTACAAAATTTTTAAACGTTAATTTAGAATAAAATTTCCACATAAACTGCTTAAATACACGTTAATAATGCTATATTTTATGAAAAAGAATATTTTGCTACACGAGTAATTTTAATCACTTCAGAAACACTAATTCTGCTTTTTTTCATGAAAAAGGGGGTGGGGGGTTAAAAATAAAGTAACCCTAGAACTACGTCAAGAAACCACTCCCCATGACATCCTTTGGAAAAGGCAAGGGTCAAGTGACCTTGAGATCAGCTGACTGTTAGTCTTTGCTTAAATTTTAGAATGACCAGTAGAAAGGGAATCCTTTGAACAGGACAGCTATGGGGGGGAGAGGGGGACTCTATTTTTAGCACTGATAGTGGGGTGACTCTGGGGAACAGTGGTCTTCAAACTTTTTCTACTCACAGAGCTTCAAGAACAGGGGTGGCCAACTTTTTCGAGAAGAGTACCACGATTTGATAAAAAAATAATTACGAGTGCCGTTTTCTCAACATTTCCACCAAACAAATATAGAAAAGTAAAAAAAAAATTACTTATAGGCTTAGTATGGAATTTTTACGCAAATAGCACTTTTTTTAATGCAAGAAATTTAAAAATAAGATGAAGTGCAAATATTTAGGTTTTATTGTTAATAAACTTTTTACAGGTTTAATTCAGTTAAGTTAGGTACAAAATATAAAAACGAGTAATTTGAAACATTTAATTTTAAATAACTATCAAACAGTTAGTATTTACTTAATGTGGCTTTTGAATTACTCTTTTTTTTTACTAAGTCATCTATATTAGGATTAACTTTTGCAGATGCCAACGAAATTAGGTTATTATAGGTGCACACACACATATCAGCTAGCTGTATGAATAATATTTATATTATGTTCATAGCAGAAAACGTTTATTCACACAAACATATTTTGATCCAAATTTTGACTTTTGTCTGAGACAACCCCACTTGAATAAAATTGTAGAAAATTATTTATTATGCATTCAATTTCTTTTAATTTTTCAGTATGTCTTTGCGTGCCCCCGTTACAACTGCACCGTGCCACGGGTTGGCCACCACTGCCCTAGAACTAGAAGGTCTTTTTGTGATTATTAATAACAAAAATACAACTTTTAATAAGGGTTGAGTGAGGGAATATTAACGTTGTACTTTTTCGTTAATCGAGGACTTTTGGCAACCGATCTCCTAATTATGAACCATAATCAAGTGACGAGGACGACACCTGAGCTTCCCGCCTCTACTAACTTCCACACCACACCCACTGGAGGAGGTTTGAACAAAGACATGTGGCAGCGGTAGTCGAGTGGTTAAGGTATCGGATCGTTGGCTGGCCTTGTCACGAGTTCGAGCCCAGTACCACTAAAGACCCGCCGTGTATGGCAGCGATGTACGTCATATTTGTCGAGAGCTCAAACGTCCTCCCGTTGGTGTGGTGAGGTAGTTAGGAGAGAGGGGGTGCCAGCTCAGGTGTCTTCGAAGTCACTTGACCATGGTTCAAAATTACGTGGTCCGTCGCCAAGTGAGTGAGTGAGTGAATATTAACGTCGCACTGTTCAGCTACACGAGGGCTTTTGGCGACGGACCACGTAATTTTGAACCATGGTCAAGTGACGTGGACGACACCTGAGCTGGCACCCCCCTCTCCTAACTACCACACCACACCAACGGGAGGACGTTTCAGCTCTCGACAGATTTAACGTGCATCGCTGCCCTACACGGCGGGTCTTTAGTGGGACGGGGCTCGAACTCATGACATGCCTGCCATGGTCCGATACCTTAACCACTGGGCTACCGCAGCCCCGGTCCGTCGCCAAAAGCCCTCGTGTAGTTTTACAATGCGACGTTAATATTCACTCACTATTCATCGTTCATGTGTACGCCGAGATTCGAATAATTAGGTATTCCTCGATTTCTGAATTACATCGTTGATAAAAGTGTCGCATAACAATACACCTGACATATTCTGTGTTGTACATGTAAATGAAAATTCAAGTTTAAAGTCCCATACTGTTATTAATTTTAGTAACAATAATAATTTGATGTTAATGTCATTCGATAACAATAAGAGATTAGCTTCTATATCATATAATTGTAGGTTAAAACGATTTTGGTCTCAAAGAAAATTATAAGCTCCTTTCCTAATTCATTTCAAACATATTGTTTAATTTTTACGCATGTGTGTGTTTCATAACCAAATAAAACAGTTTCAGTTAATGTAGTAACACAGAAAATAGGCTACATTATGTGGTATCCTGTTTAAAAAAATGTAGATGGTAGAAACAAATTGTGTACTTAAATTTGATTTTCTGAATTGCCTTATAAGAAACACTCATCGAGAGAACATAATAAGTTTCGATACGAGTCTTTTAAAAGAAAACGTCATTTTTCTGTGAAAATGGTCATTATAACAATTTATGAAAAAGTGCTCTAATCATTTTTAACCACATTTCCATTTCTTATTTTATAAATTAATGTTATTATTTCTGTGGTATTCATATGAAAATACAACAAAACTGTGTACTAAGAATTCCATTTTAAACGACATAAACTGAAGACAAAAAAAAAGTATCTGGTGTCTCCCTCTTGGTCCCTCCACAATGGAGGGGAAGGGATAGAAGCCCAATCTGTGGTTTTTACGACTGCTTGACCCTCGTTTGCCCTTCTTCACTGTTCAAAGACGAAAATTGCTCATCCTACATTATACTATTCCTACATTTTATGCAAGAAAAAATTTGTGCATTCTAGCTGTTATTGTGTTTCCTTTAGCTGTTTGAAAGTAATTTCTACTTCTCCCAAAGACTATTTTTTTTTCTTCTTTTTTGTCATCCCAAAGAATCAGCTCGTTGGCTTCTTCATATTTTTAAAATCCAGTTATTTGTATTGATTTATAAAAAAGTTACTACATTAATTAAATATCTTCAATGAACGCACAATTCAAAAATTATTAGTAACATAAAAATACATATACTAATAAAGGCTTAAATCTGCTTATAACAAAGTGTTTTATACATCAGTACATATAATTTCATTAACTCAAGTGATTAATATACTTTTATTGAATGTATGTAATGTATATGTATGTATATACTACATTATTTTATTTAAAAGACCATTTTTAAAAATGAAACTTTATAAATAATTAATTTAAATCCTTTTTCTTAGACATGATCCATTAAAAGATAATTACATACTTATCAAAAAAAAAAAAAATTAAACCTTTATCACAGAACAGCTAACCATGAATTGCAGTACCAATAGTGTCAAAGTGATGTATGGCAATTAGACTTATTCTATGCTGCACATGTGTAAATTAAAATTCAAGTTTTGATTCATACAGTTATTGATTTTAGTAACAACAATAATAATGATTTATTATTAATACCATTACATTGCAGTCAGAGATTAGCTCCTATATGATATAATTATGTAGGTTAAAACGATTTTTGTCTCACAGAAAATAACAAGCTATTTTACAACCTTCTTCAGTTGGAAAAAAACACATTAAAAAATTAGAGATTTACAGACATTATTAGTTTCTGTTTTATGCCTTTACAAATTTTGTTTTTTTCTCAGATTTTCATTTTGGTAGATATAAAAGGGTTTTCTATTCAATAAAAAAAATTTTCTGTTCAAGATAATTTTGAAATTTTTTGAAGATACTTATATATATCTGTTCTATAAAAGTTTTATATAAATTTAGATCTGAGTATTCTAGCTAGTTTTTTAAAACATTTAAGTTTATATTTTAAAAATGTTCATATTTCTTCCAGGTTTCCAAATTTAACAATATTCATGTTTTTTCTCGGATTATCTATAAGAACATTTATTAAAATTCAACAAGGAAGCAGGTTTTCAATTCCATACCAATTTAAAGAAGTGTAATAAAAAGGAAGCTTAATTTGGAAATTAATTCGATGAATATAATATAGTCGGCCCTCCATTTTGCGAACCTCTATCTTGCGAATTTCTCTATTTCGCGAACTTTTTCCTAGAACCAAGAACATTTTATGATTTTCTTCGTCAAATAACCTCCACACACAAATAGCTAAGTGCATTTTCCATTAATCGAACTTTCTCTCTTGGGATTCGATATTTTTTCTCTCTGTTTTTGAAATATTTCTGGACCTACATGTGATGTAATGAGCAAGTAAAATCATTTGAAACCATTAGACTTGAATTGTGTGAAAAAAAAAATACGCCTGATGAGGTATTCGTGCACTGCAAAGATGCGTGGAATGAGAGAAAACATTTTTTTTTAAAAAAACGAAAAAACTTAAAACGAAATTAATAGACTTAACCAGTTGTTAAATTGAAGGACACGCATTCTTAAAATTACTGGTCATAAAATATGCATGTTTAAAATTACTTGTAGGCTTAAAATTGGAAAATGTTATTAAAATTTTCGTTAATCATAATGCAAAAGTAATTTTTTAAAGTTGGAAATATACTGAGTATTTCTTGACAAAGTTGTTTTTCCCCCTGTTTTCCTAGCCGAATTCTTTTTGATAGGTAAGATATGTAAAATAAATAGATATTCTTATAAAAAAGGTGTGTGTGAACAATTAATTTTATAATAATGTATAGTTATGTGAATTCAAAATTTGTTTCAAGTGGTTTTTAAACTATATATTGAAAGATAAATCATTTCACGAAATTTTCCAAATAACGATCTTTTTTTCAGGTTTAGTGACGACTGTAATTTAGTGAAATTTTTGTCATATTTTCAGGCTTATCGGAAATAATAACATTAATTTGTAAAACTAGAAATAGATGTTTTTCAAAACAGAATTATACAAACTATTTGTGAAAAAATTGCTCTAGGTTATTTTTTTTAGAAAAAGTAACATTTTCTTGTGAAAGACTCAAATTGAAAATGATTATTTCCTGATGAGTATTCTTACATAGCAATTTCAAATACAATTTGTATCTAAGATATGAGCAGAAAGAAATATACCTATCAAACAAAAAAAAAAAAAAAA
>BMAV01017777.1:0-24928 GCA_019973955.1 Trichonephila inaurata madagascariensis | reverse complement strand
TTTAAAAAAGGGAAAAAGAAGGGGAAAACTTGGCGAATTCTCCCAAGCTTTGCGACAAAAAAAAGCACGAAACCAGGGGTGGGCTATAATGGGACATTTTCATTTTTATAAAACCATTTTTTTCTTCTATAAGTGCAAATGTTAACGTCTGGAGGGTTTTCGAAAGGAATTGACGTCGAGCAATGGCTCTTCCTAAGGTATCCTAAACATGATTGATAAGATTTAGGTCAGGAGATTTTGCTGGCCACTCCACCTGGAAAATACTCTGTTCCTGAAGAAAGTCATCCAGATTGTAAAAAATTTAAATTGTACATGTATTACGTGTGTGTCATGTTTTTTTTGCAATATATGTATTAAAATAAGAAATAAATAACATAACAAATAAAAGCATTCACGTTCAATATATTTAAACAAAAAATATTTTTTTAATGTAACTTTGTTTTGAACTGTTTTATAAATTTAAAATATCAAGGGGCCTAATTTGATTTTTTCTTTTTTGACACGCGATTCTGAACATTCAGCTGTAAAACAACTTCTTTCTAAACTCAACATATGTTTCACATGAGGAAAGATTATTTCACATTAATATATAGGACCAAAAGCGAAAAGCAGATTACTTCAATTTTCTTCAATTAAATCTTGCAGAAATATCACCCAATAATTTATAAACTAGCTGTCGATATATCGTTGGGGTTGTGATTCAAAATTTTTTCCAATTCTGTAGTTGTTGTTTTCTAATTGTGAGGATATTTTTCAAAAGGCCCACATCAGAAATATCAACTTTACCCCAAAAATTACAACTTGTAGAAAATGTAGTGTGTCACTAAGAAAGTCGCGGGCCGTAGTGGCCCCCCCCGATCAAAAACATTGGGGGAACTCTTTTAACAAACAAATTTGCTTTCGGTGTCACCTAAACAAAAAAATTCGAAGTTCTACTCAGAATACGGCAAACTTTTTTTCACTCAAAATGTCCTAAAAATTCTTTTTTTTCAGCAAAAAACAAAATCAGGATAGTGCTTGGTTTTCCCTTTGTTACAAGGTGTACACACACACACACAAAAAGTGGAGATAAATGGGTAACTTGAAAAGGGATTTGGCAAAACGTTTTTAACCGTCCTTCACGCCCTCCCTATCCATGTCGCGTTTCGCCTATTCGATCTCGCCAGTTGGGGTGTGCGTCATTCAATGAACACGTGCAGCAGCATTCTGCTGGGGAAAAATTCCCAAACACCATGAAGTTTTTGAGCAACGAAATCACCCAAAAAATTTTAAATTTAAAAAGGGCTTATGGGATGACACTTTTTCTCGTGTACATCTGTTTGAATGGTATAAACGGTTTTTGGGGGAAAGGGGCAGGTGGGGAAAAAGATGAACCAGCTTGACCAAGGTCGCGATTAACCAAAACATAGCAAAAACCATGATATGGAGGTTCCCCCTTCATATCAGTAGTCAACATTTAATCAACACTATTATATTTAAAAGTCTTCGAGGGAAAAAAAAAAAAAGGCCATATTTGGGGAGTGATAAATCTTTACCCAAGACAAAAGGGGCTCACACAGCCTTATCGGTCAAAAAGTTTCTGACCAAAAATATTACTAATTTACATCCTGTTATTCAAATGATTTGACTCCGTGTCTTTTTTTAAAAACTATGGAAAAATTTTTTAAAAAGGGAGCCCCTTTTTTCCTCCAATTAAAGAGGTTCCAGCAAATTCGGAGAATCACCTGAAAGTCCTGCCAATAACCTCGTTCCAGAACTTTCCAAAAACCCCAACAACGAATGCAGAAGGTGTGAATGCTGACGGGGGCTACTTTGTGTCTAATGTCACGAGAACTAATTCTGTAAGTACAATGATTTATTGGACCAATCTCGTTTTTTTTGTGTGTGTGTCATACCTCATATAATATGTCTAAAAAAACTTAGGTAGATTTCTTGAAATATTAGGAAATAATAATAGTTTGTAGCGTTAATTTTGGACACGAGTGTTTTAAATGATCTTAAGTAATGAGAATATGAAGTACACAACTTTTATGGCTTTATATATTCATACTTGTCTTTTTTGTCTTTGTTGTTCACTTATTTCGATAACTTGACTTAGAAAATCAGATGTTTCATCAGATTAAATTTAAAATGTTACTCGTAACATGTTGCCACATTTTAGAAATGATTACGGGGTGCCTGTACTCTTATTTTATTCCTTTTTGACCACAATGAAGACATTTTTCATTCCTTTCGAGTGCTCAGTCAAGTATATATTCACTGCAGAAAAATAACAGCTTCAAACTAGACGAAAGAAAAAAAGAATTGAATGACAAAAGAAAAATATTTAGTTTCTTGAATTTCATGAAAAGCACTTGAAAATATTTTCACACATTTATACACATAGAAAATTCTTTTTATTTCGTGCCCAGAATTCTAAATGGTTACATTTCTTTGTGACTTTCTGAAGCTCTGGAATCTTTTTTCTTGTACTTGCAGTTTGCTTAAATTGATTTTGAAAAACGAGATTTTCCAAATACTAGTTTTTTTCCAAAAATTATTTTGAAGAGAGCTTTTTTGCTCTTTCGAAATTCCTACAGCTGAGTTCTATACGTGGAGTGTTTTATTTTCATTTCCTACTTAAATTTAATTCCTCCTCGAAAATACTTTTTTGGAAAATTTTCTTAAAAAGTTTCATTTTTTCTAGTGAATTCACGTAAATATGTATATAAAATGACAACAAAGTTTCTACGGAAAGAAATACAAAATAATTTTTTCTAAAAGGCCATTCAAAAGTGTTTATTTAGCCTTCTAAAAATAAATTTTCTAAGTGAATTTAAAATGTTTTTTGGTCTACAAGTGGGGAAAAAAAATTTTCTAGTTTAAAATTAATTCCATAAAACTCGATTTATTTTGACCTAAGTGTGTAAAAGTCAAATGTTATAAGTTCAAAGGTTTTTTTTTTATTTAAAACAGTCTACGCATTTAAAAAAATTTAAATACCTTACTATTTCTTTTACGCAGTTTTGATCAATACGGTCAGAAATAATACTAGAAGTGTAAATATATGTAATATATTATTGTACACACACACACACACATTTCTGAAAAATTACACAATTGATTTTTCATCCCATTTTAAACAGTTTTATGTGTTTTCAATGAACCTCCGGGGAAATAATTTTTGTTCTTGCTTGATTTGAGAAGATTTCCTAGGGAAAAGGAACCGTAATATACATATGAAGATAGTAGTATAAAAAGTGAGCGAGTGAGTATAGTGCAGGGATGGCGAAACAAAGGCACGCGTGCCATTTATGGCACACGACACAATAATTTGGGCACGCCACCTATCAAAACGGTTTGCATTTTAGTTCAAAATAACAAAGTTCACTATGAAGTATTGCAAAAAAACGCGATTGATCGGTTGCGGAGCGTGGGGTGACGAGGAGCACACTCGTTTGTTATTGTCTTACACAATCCTAATATAAGTTATTTCTCATCTAATCCGTAATAACAGAAATCATACTAATGTTACTTTAATTTGAATTACACGTATGATAACGAAAACATACACTACAATACAGTACAATTTTTTTTTTTTGTATTAAATAAAGATTTTTGAGTAGTTAGTATTTAGTTTTATTATTTCATCAAAAATCACGTAAAAATTATTTAATGGCACGTCAATACTTCATTAAACATTTCATCAAAAAAAGTGGCAGGTGGATCCATAAAGGTTCGTCATCCCTGGTAGAGTGTTTTAAAAGACGCAAAAGTCAATTTTGGCTATACTGCGCCCCACATTTGTTAAAATCTTAAAATCTTAAAAATACATTTAAATATAAGATGCATGTGTACATATATAGAGTTCAAATTAAAACACCATTTAAAATAATAAGTCAAATTAAATATAAAAATCCAATTTTACATATAAAAGCAAATAAATTTTAGGGGGGGTTTTCTCCCACCAAGTCAGATAAAGTTAAAAGAGATGAATTAAAAAAGAAGATGCGATGATAATTAAAAACTGGACAACATACTAAAATGTGTCGAACAGAGTAGGAAACCTTGTATGAAGGACATTCAGGAGTATCTTACCCCAACAACAAATGCCTGTATATAAAGAGTATGACCAATACGAAAGCGAGTCAGTTTGACATAGGTTCTTCGCATTGGTATCACAGGCCGTGCTCCAAGACAGGCTTCACAGAGTGTAGTTCAAAGAGATATGAAGCGAAAGAAAGTAAGAAGTGAAAAGATAGTAATTATAAGAAGGGGGAGTTTTTGAGATTGCAAGAAAACATCTGTTGCGTAATTTTTGATAGAGTCAAATAAGTGAACCCGGTGTCTCGGGAGATTGAAACTGCAGAAATGTGCTTCGAAGCGATCTTTAAGAGTTAAATGATTTGATTTTTTTTTTTTAGATGAGAGATTCTCTGTCTTTATTTTGTTCCTCTTTCCATTTTCCATTGAGATACTGTAATTAGATTAAATAAAAATTCCTGAGTTTTATCAGGTGACTCAAAAAATTCTGTTAACATTTGAAAATCCAATAATTCACGAAATAATGTAGGTAGAGAGGTGAATATTAACACTCATGCTTGAAATGACATGGTGTTTTATAGAAATTAAAAGAGTGCAAATACATGCTGCATTATAGAACCAAAAAGTAACAAAAATTTTTTTTAGCAGTAAAGGATGTTCTTTATAACAAATGTTCAACATGTTGGCCATCATTCGTCAAAAATACCTGTAGTCGAGGGACAAAGTAGAGAAGAGCACTGTACAGCATATCTGGAGGTATGGTGCGAAATAGCCATCAGATGTTGTCTTTTGGCATCCATAATGAAGTCGGACGCTCACGGCATATTTGTGACTTCAGGTCACTCCACAGCCAATACATATACGGATTGAGGTCTGGAGACCAGAGAGGCCGAGTAGGATGAAAATACCGACTCAGTGAACGATCCTCGCCAAACAATGTATGAAAGATATCCTTCTTAGCGTGATAGACCTTCATTCGGACAGTACAGCTTTACTTATAACGCCTTTTCTGGTAGTGAATCATGTGTAAGAATACTGCTTTTGCATGCAAGGAAGAGTTTATGAGGTGTTAATTCTCCAAAGTGTCGTGCTCATAATGGCTCACAAACAATTATATACAGAGATAAACCAATTTTTTTATTTCTATTTCTTTCAGTCATCTGGAAGCAATTCTCTTATAAGGGAAGGGCTCGACTAAGAAAATTCATTTTGAAACGAGACTTGGTGTAATAGTAGTACTCCTTTAGGGTGTTCAACCCTCAATATAATTCCGCTGAATGGCCAGTCAATTAGCCTTCGAAGTTCATGCTTAGCGTTTATACAATTAATTTTCAATTCAAGTTGATCACGTGATTCAAACCCTATACCACGGAATAGAAAGCAGGTTGTTGCGAAAGCACCCAAAGAGCGAAGGAGAGTGATTGATTGACCCGAGGAGGGGCGAGCGCCTAATAAATCTTTTGTCCCAAGGGCGAAGGGGTGACTGACCCTAGGGAAAGGGGGGTAAGCGTAGTTTCTTTTCTCTGTTGGCAACAGGGGAGGAAAAGGCCCGAAGACAGAGGGAAAGCGAATTCCTCTAGATGCGTTTGGAGGAAACGGACGGCTATGAGCGTGCGCGATAATATTTAAGCTTTTTATGCATCCTTTTAAATACTTAATAAATGTTTTATTTAAAATTTAGAAACACTCGTAGCCACATCATTTATTTCGCACTTAGTTTTTCAGTTTGTAAATGATTTTTTGAAGTTGAGTATTGAACATTTTTGGCCCCGGTGGGCTACGAGGTTAGAAAAGCATTTTTGAATATAAGAAAGTAAAAGCATGTATGTTTTTAAAATCGAGACGCACGGTTGAGGACAGCCTTCACGAAGGCTGAAAAATCATCTTCGGGAAATTTTAAAATGATCCTGTAGATATGAAGCCGTAGAAACTGCTTTTTGAAAAATTTAAAAAGGAAAAAAGCGCAAAACTTAAAAAAGTAGAAGATGCAGTTTTAAAATTTAAAATGATCGGGGTCAAACTGTACGCAAGAAGCGTACAATATTGAATTTGAAGCCATTGAAGGCTATGCAAAAAAGATGATTGCCTGGCAAGTCCGCGTAAAAAATATCATGAAGACAGATGCTTTGGGACAGAAGGAAAAACCACAACCTGGTCACATCTTCGTCTTCATCTCTGCGTTTTCCCCAAGATTCATTTCCCAGCTTTTTCCCCGGAAGTTGACGGATTGGCTGGCCACAACCATTTTCAAGAGAATAAAAATAAAGAGCATTGATGATGGGGACAAGTTTCAGTACCTGATCCAGGCAGCAACTCCAAAACCCCGGCCAGGGAAAAAGGGGGAAATTTTTCCCGGCGACCCTAAAAGCTTTAAAAAGGGAATACCAAAAAATGGGGTTTTCGGAAAGAGGATGTCTTGATTCAAGTGAAATGTCCGAGAACTTTTAAAAACCCGGTTCTAAGAACACAGAAGTCAAGAAAGTAAATTTGTCTTCGCTGTAGCAAAGGGGGGAGGCCCAGCTACGCGCCTTAGAACCCGGGGAGTCACCAAAAAAAAAATATGCAGCCATCCCTTTTTTTCCCGATGGTGGAATCCTGTCTTCCCGCTGAAATTTTGCGCGCCTGGGGAGATACTTTGGGTTTCATCAGATGAATCAGGTAAAAAAGCCCTGGTTCTCTTATAAAATTTTTTTATCGATAAGGTTTCTAGTGAGGACAGAATAAAACTAGCTGGGAATATTTTTTGGTTCGGAGAAAAATTATAAAAAAAAATTAGGAAATCTTTTCCACTACTGCAACTGCTGCGGTTTTAATTTTTAGTAATTTTTAAAAACGGGAAAAGAATTTTAAAATTTAAGAATAGTAATGATAATTGTATATTTTGTAAAAAAAAACGCATTTTTAAAAATTGTTGTAAGCGTTTATGCTATATGATGTTAAGGAATGCTGTGATTAAGAGGGCGTGTGTTATATTTTTTTAAAAAAGGGGTCACATGTCACAGGGGTAGTCGATGTTAAATGCATAATATGCAATAAACGACATTATGCTGTGTTATGCTTTTAAATTCCCTTTTTTGAGATGGGGTTTTGGGGCCCCAAAAGTGCAAGGTTGGGGAATTAAGACTGCTAGTTCATCTAGTTTCCTAATGTTTTTAATAAAGCTTGCCCCTTTTTTAAAGTTCTTTTTGCAAAATTTTGTGGTTTGTGTTGAAAAACGGAAACCATAAGAGTTTGAAAAGTTTAATTGACACCGGATTCAAAAATCTTATTTTAAAATCCACTGTGGAAAAATTAGCTTTTAAAAAATGAAGGAGAAGAAAAAGGTTTATTCATTCTTTTTTTTGGCGGTACAAAAACAAAAAAGTGACATAAATGTTATAAAATTTTTTTAAATTTGATGTTGATAATAATTATACTTGTTAATTTAAAAATGTGTATGACCAAGAAATTATATGTAATGATGTTCCGGTATCAGAGGGGGCCCTTTGGATAAATGGGGTTAAAAAAATAAAAAAAATTAAAATTTATCAGATAGAGGTCATAATTTGGGGGGAAAAAAGAAATATTAATAGAAGCAGATTGGCTGGAAAGCTACGGGCGGGAAAAATTTCTTTTTAAAAAATCTGGCCCTGAGCAATAAAAAACAAAATTAGGTTGAACCCAGGGGAAAAAACCCTTTGAAATTTTTAAAAACTAAGTTTGAAAAAAATCATTTTATGAATGTTACTTCCATGTTTGAAAATGATATGTTTTTCCGGATTTGTGGAAGCTCGATTCTTTTTATTACAGATCCCTCCGGGGAAAACAAAAAGACAAAATTAAATTAAAAAGAGACACTAAATCTTTTTAAAAAAACCATAAGTGTAAAAAATTTTTAGTGGTCGAAATGGGAAACTTTCCCCCTGGGTTCGGGAAACAAAAAAATTTTTATGTCTAATAAGAAATTAGCTAAAAAAGAGACTTGAAAGTACTAAAAAAAAAATTTAAATTTTGAAAGGGGTAAATTTGAGGAATTCCCAAGATTTTTTTAGAGTTTTGGGTTTTATCAAAAAAAATCAATGAAGAAGAAGAAAACCAAAAAAATTTTTTTGTTATTATCTCCCACATAGGCCCGTTTTTAAAAAGAAAACAGTACAAGTAAAAAAACCTGTTTTGAGGGTCCGCGCGAACGAAGGGTTCTCCTTCACAAAACTGTCGGGAAAAGGCCCCAACTTTATTGAAGTCATACCGACTTATTTAATCGTTTTAAAAAGTATAAGATTGGGGTTATTTCAGACATTAAAAAAAGTTTTCCAGATAGGAGAAAAAAAACCAAGAAAAAGGGATTTTGGGGTTTTATTGGTATGATAGAAAAAAATAGGACCACATTAAAAATTTTTATCGTCACCGTCTTTATTTTTTGGTACCCAGCCCTTTTTTACGGGGGCTACATTAAATCACCCATTTAAAATACTGCTAGTGGAAACTTTGAAAAATGTAGCTAAAAAGTTTGAAAAAAATCGTTTTATGTTGACCTGTGTGACTAGTTTTGAGCCCAAAGAACAGTTGAAAAAATTTATAGTCGAATCTAAAATATTGTTATCTTCAAGGGATTTTTTAAATTTAAAAAGGGTGGCAGTCCAAAAATTTTAAATTTAAAACCTGGGAAAAATTTCCGGGTTTTGGAAAACCCCTTTTTTTTAAATTTGAAAAACTATGGTTTTGGTTAATTTGGGAATTTAAAGATGATTGTTTATGAAAATTAATCAAAAAATGAAGGTAAGACTATAACTAAAAAAGGGCATTGTTTCCTTTGCTAATCCAATTTTTTATCCCATTGGTTTTACGGCTCCTGTGACTTTAAAACCCAAAAATTTAATTTTTCAGGAAAATTTTGGGAAAATTAAAAAATTAAAATTGGGTGAAAATTCCCCAAAAAATTTTAAATCCCAAATTAAACAGTGGTTAAAAGGGGCCTTCCCCCATACTTGCGGTTTTTTACCCCCAATTTTTAAAGGGGCTCTAATTGGAAATTTAAAAGATAACATTGCATGTGTTTTTTGCCCCTAGTAAAAAAACCAAAGCCCTTGTGTATTTTTGAGGGGAGGGAAAATGAAAAGTTTTTGTGAAACCCTTGCCAAAAAGCGAGGGGAGCTCCTTTGAAAAAATATTTCCCATCCCCCGTTTAGAACTACTATCATGCCCCTTGGAACCCGACTTTTCGGCTTCTGTTGGGGGGACTTAAACTTGCCAGATGTGCGTATTTATTTTTGACAGATTCCATGACGGCGGGATGGATACAACGGGACCGAGATTGGGGCGTATTTGTTTTAACAGGGGGGAAAAAAAATCCGAAAAACCCTTTTGGATGTTAGTAGCTGGGAAACGTGCCTTCAGAAAAAAATTTCGCGGACATTCTTTTTGGGGGTTTTAGCGCTCAACAGCTTATTTATTTAAGATGGTGGGGGGGGGAGCCCTCCCGGTTGTCCGAAAAACCCGGGTTTAATTCCCGGGTCAAAACAAGTCCCGGATGAAAAAAGCGATAAATTTGGGGGTTAAGAAATCTGTTTTGGTTAATACCGCTAAGAGAATTGAGGGTTTAACTGGCACTGTAAATATTTCTCATCTTATTTTAAAAATTTTCGCATGATTGCTTGGGTATTTCGTTTCTTTAAAAATGCCAAAGAATTGATGTCTGTAATACTTGAAATAACATTTTTTAAAATTTTATCATGCAAAAAAAAATTGTAATTTTTAAAATTTAAAACAAATGGAAAATTTGAGGGGAGTAACGGATGAAAATGAGTCCTTAAAACCATTTTAGATCAATTTCGAATTTTTTGGGGCTAGAACAAAACTTAGTTTTCGAAAAAAAAGACAATTTTAAGGTTTTTCCCATCATTTACCTAAAGGAAAACCCAAATTGTTCATTTGATGATCTTTCGTAAACATAAAACCTTTTGCATGCAGGTGTATCTATTGTAATGAATCATTTTGGGGAAAAAATTTTTTTTTTTAAAAGCGCGAAAAATTTAAATTGAAAAATAATACAAAAAAGCACTAGGGAAAAAAATTTTCGGCTCAAAAACGGAAATGGTACCATTTTTTTACCGAAAAAATAGGTAACAACTCTAAAAAATTTCAAATGTGAGTTGATCTTGCAGGCCCCCTTTTTTTTAAAAAAAATAAAACGGGAAGGGTAGGGTAGTATTATTCCTTTGCCGTATTCCGAGCAGGGATTTTTTAACTTAATTCATCCCCTTTCTGCAACATTTTTCCAACCTTTTAAAAAGATTTATTTCGAGAAGAGGCCGACCGACCCATTATTTACCCCGGGTAAGGAACAAATTTTGTTGGGTCAATAAACGCACTTAATTCTATTGACTGGGGTGTAGTAATGTCCAAAAACTAATATCCAAAAAAAAAAAGTGGGAAAATTTTAAACCCCCCCAGTGCCGGTGGGGGGATTTTTGGGAAAAAAATGATTCAAAAAAAGTTAAAACAAATTTTGAGAAAAAATTGGGTTAAAAGGAAAAGCTTCCCTTTTTATTACGAAGAATTAAATACTGTACTATGTGAATGTGAACTTGTGATCAATTTTTAGACCCTTTAAATTTTAAATTTTTGAGGATGTTAATTTTATCACCATTAACACCAGCCATGTTTTTTCAAGAAATCGAAACGTCAGATGTAACGACATAGGTTGTCCCAGATCATCGAAATCAATAAGAAAAATTGGGGCATGTTCAAACCATTCGGGAAAAGCTTAGGAAAATATTTAGAATTGAGTACCTAGGCCAACTGAGAGAGCAAAAAGCAGCGTCACCAAAAACAAGACCCTTTAAAGGTGGGGGAAGTAGTTTGGTGGAAAATAGTTTGAATCGGACTCTGTGGGGCTCTTTCTGAGTAATTCAACTAATTCCCAAAAATGGACACATTAAAAGGGCGCTCGAGTCAAAACGAGACTGGGGAACTGGTCAGACCAGTTAAAGACTTTACAATCTAGAACTGCCAAAGGCCCAGAAATTAATTTCCAAAAAAATCGGCTGATTCTGTCATTTTCCCAAAAGGGGAAAGAAAAGTAATTACTCCCAAGGTTTTTTACATATCCTAAAAAATTTTTTTGTACAAGTTTTTTTTTTACTGTAAATTTTGCTTTATTTTAAACATCGGATTCTTTTAGCACCTATATTGTTAATCTTTTTCTGTTGTATTTTTATATTTGTGTTTGAGGGTTTTTCCCCGCAGGAAAACTCAAAAGGGGGGGAGAATTTGCGAAAACCCAGAAGGAAAGAAAGGATTGATTGACCCGGGGAGGGGGAGCGCCTAATAAATCTTAGTCACCCAAAGGGGCGAAGGGGGTGACCCTAGGGAAAGGGGGGTAAAGGGAGTTTTCTTTTTCTGTTGGGAACAGGGGAGGAAAAGCACCCCCAAAAAAGAGGGGAAAACGAATTCCCCTAGATGCGTTTGGGAAACGGAAAAGGTATGATAAAATTTTAAAAATGCATCCTTGTAAATACTTAATAAATGTTTTATTTAAATTGAGAAACACTCGTAACCCCAAACATTTATTTCGCACTTAGTTTACAGTTTGTAAATGAGTTGTGAAGTTGAGTATTGAAACACAGGTGCTCTACCAACCACGTTAAATGAATCGCTAACCATAACTGAAACTGGGTAAAAAAAGCTTGTGACATCTCTCGCGTTCTTTTTCAACAAACCCTAAGTTTTTTGACCCCGATTAATGGCAAACCTTTTCCCCAACCCCAATACCAAGAAAAAAAACGGATCGAATATGCAAATGAGATATACAAAAAAAGGATGAAAGTTGTGAGATAAACGGCAACCTAGAATAACTTATGGGAATTTTTGGAAATGGTTAGATCCCAGCTCTGGAAGGATAGCTCATCGCCATTAATAAAAAGGGATTAAAAAAAGCTTTGTTCCCTACAATTAACATAATGGGAATTACTTCAACCTGGGAAAGGGAAGGTGACCATAAAAAGGTAATATTTTGTATAGGAATTAGATTGACAGTCAATTAAATATAATTAAGATAAGTGTTCTTTTATGATCGACTTGAATAAAAGGTTTAATTGTTGGCTCATTTTCATTTTTAAGAAAGTTGTTTTTAGAAAAGTTTTTAAGTTATTTTTAAAAAAAGGTTTAAGAATTACATAATGTCGCATCTTTAAAAATCCCCACCCTAGCTTAGGAAAAACCCCCCATAGCATCCGAATGGGTATGTCTCTTTGCATGAACTTCAAAGGTATTTTTCCGAATTACTGGGCCCTTTGGGGGAATTACACATTAGGGTTGAACACCCCAAAGAAGTACCTTTTTCCTAAACTTTAACCCCAAATGAATTTCTTTAGTCGTGCCTTCAAATTCTTAGTTTCGAGATTAAATTATGTCTAACATATTTGATTAATGTTGATTACAGAAAATGAATTAATGCAATTGAAATATCAAGAAAAAGACCATTTTGCATGTATCCTCTATAAATATAATTAAAAGAACAGAGAGCAGACACATTTTTTTATGTTGGGAATTATAATATAGAGAATAATAGGGACGCTATATATATATATATATATATTCCCATGGCAAAATGAAGGGAAATAATACCTACTTTTAAAAATTGCTTTGGTGATTTGGGGGAAAAAACTTTGGGGAAACCATTCCTAAAGCTGAGTAACTTATAATACATTATTTTTGGAGTTATTTTTTTTTAAAAATTCTCCCGATTTTTTTTAAATTACAAAAAAAATCTTTTTGTTTCCCTAATAACAATTAAAGCATGATATGGTTACATTAATTTCTTTCTGTCTTTATGTATGTTTTGTAACACATAAGCAGAGCTTATTTTCTTAACGCTTTTTTTTTGAAACCAAAGTTAAAGTTCAAATCAAATTAATCATGTACGAGAAACACTGTTTTTGGGCACTCAACCAAGAAAAATCTTATTATGTGACCATCTCATGGAAAAAAAAAGGGGGGGATGGTTGTGTGATTCTCAAAAAAAGGCTAAGGAGGAAAAAAAAGGAAAATTCTTTTTCGGGTTTTTTTCGATAGAAAGATCATTTGTTTTTAAACTTTTTTTATGTGTGACATACATTTGTTTAATGTCAATTAGGAAAATTTGTTACACTGAAGCTAAAAAAAATGGTTCTCTGTTAGGTTTTTTTTATAATTTCGAAAGGGAGGTAAAAAAAATAGGGTGTTTATCATTTTTTTCGTTTACATTTTTAAGATTTCATAAAAAATATCACATTTAATCCCATTTATTTGATTTCGAAAAATTCTGATTTTTTAAAAAATTTTTTTCACATTATTAAGATTTAAAAAAAATGTTAAAAGAACAAAATTCCCCTTTTAGAAGAATTGAATTGATGGTAAAACCTTTTTATTTCTCGGGCTCAATAAAAATTTAATTTCGACATCTAAATTAAAAACAACTTTTTAATCAAACTTAAATTACGCATTTTTATTTATATCGAAAAGAATGCGAACAAATTTAAAAAGACAACCGACCTGATTAAAGAATTACTTTGAAGTCTTGTCATCAGCCCCACCAAAACTGGGCCGACGTAAAAGAAACAAAAATTTAAGCAAATAAGTAAGACACGGGAAATTAAAAATTTAGGTTGTATTTTTTTTTTCGTCAAAAGGGTTTTTGCTTTTTTTTTCTATTAAATCATATTCTTTTTAACGAAATAAATATTTAAATAAACATTTAATGGATTATTACTTTGACCAAAATTGTGTGGAAGGGACTTGAAGAGAATTTAAGAGGACAAAGAAAAAAGAAAGAATCGTAAAATTTTAGCACAAATGATTGTAAAGCATAGATAATTTTTTCGTTGTCATTATAAAACATCTTCAATATCATTAAGGATGTAAAATGTTAAAAGGAACACCCCCATCTTTAAAAAAAGAATGTTTTTTAAGTCACTGTCTAAAAAATAAGATGAAGCATCAATAAATCTTAATTGTTTAAAAAAACACCCAATTTTAAAAAAATAAAACCCTTTTTCCCGAATGTAGCTCTTATGTAGCACTCCCTTTAAAAAAAAAAAAATACATAAAACAAACATGGGTTTAAAAAATTTGAGTATTTCAATCTTTTTTTTAAAATAAAAATTTTGAAAAAAATTTTATACAAAATTTTTTAAAATGAGCAATATTCATAATTTTTTTAACCTTTGTATAAAGCATAAGATAAACTTTGGGGAATTTATTTTTTATATAATCTCAATACACATTTTTTTTTAAATGTTTCAGTATGAATATTTTTTCTCTATAAATTTTTCCCCCTTGCCTTGAAAAAAGATTTAAATCAATTTTTTAGGGTTTAAAAAATAGTTACACAAAAAGTCTTTTTCCCCAATCACCTATTGACACTTATTTTTTCCAAAAATTTTGTTTCAGAGAAAAAATTGAAAAAAAATTTTCTATAATTTGTTTTAAAAAGTTTCTAATGCATGGGTTAGTAGAAGGAGCAAATTAATTTGTTTTTTCCTTTCCCTTAATTTTAACAAAAATCCATGGTTGTTTTTAAAAAAAGGGGAGGAAACGTATGAAAACTTAAGTTAAATGAAATAACAAAATCAGGTCTTTTTGTTTTATAATAGACGCGTCAGAAAACAGTTACGCTCCCTCCCCGCGACCAAATATTTTCCTTTTAATTTTTCTAAGAATATTTTTTTATAATTGTAATTAATCGAGTAAAGTACAGATTCTCCAACTTATAAAGTGGATTTTAAAATTTTAAAATTTTTTTTAATAGTATTTCTGAAATACAAAAAAGGAATAGGCAAAAATTAAATGTTAAGGAATGATGTTCAAACCCTGTTTTTAAAAAGCGCATGAATAGATGTTTTTCTTTTTATTTAGTGTCTTTTAGTTGAATTCAGCATAAAATTTTTTTTAAGGCATTATGCAAAACAATTATTTAAATACATTACTTTAAAAAAATTAACTTAGAAAAATTTTTTTTTAAAAAAACGTTCCCCTTTATAAAAATGTTTTTTAGTAAAATATTTTGTGTTTTGGGGGCTTGATAAAGTAAAGATTCTTTTAGAGAGCCTGAACAGTTTTTTTGAAAACCCTCATTATTTCAGAGTTAAACCCATTAAAATAATTATGGGCTTTTTTAAAAAAACCCCCCTCTGTTGTAGTAAAATATGGATAAATCCACTTCTAAGTTATATTTTAAAAATTCTAGTTCAGTCTTTGTACAAAGGTTTGAGATATATACAGGCAAATTATTTTTATAATAGAAGCTTTTTTCTAAAAGGAGAATGTTTTGAAAAGGGTTATTCTATGTTCCTTTTTTAAAAAATATTATTTTAAAATAATTTTTTTCGCATAATGTCCTAAAACAATTTTATATAGTTTTCTAATCAAAGTGACACTAAATAACATAAATATTTTATCATTTTAAAAAGGGAACATAACCCTAAATCATAGAAAAATTTTTTTTAGCACACAACTATAGAAGCTCAGATAAATTTAATGATTTTTTAAAAAGGTAAAAAAACTATTTCGGGAAATTCAGTTAAAAATTAATTATTTTTCATTTTACAAATTATTGAATTTCGATTAAAAAAAGCTGTTTGCTAAAAAAAAAAACCCCTTTTCGAACGAAGATATGTATATTTCCCAATTTTAAATCACCAAAGCTTTTTAAAAAGACGATCCCCTTTAAAAAAAAATTTATATTAAATATTTTTTTGTATCCTCTGTATATTGTTTAATAAATTAAGAAAATTACATTCCCAAAAATACTTTCTTCGACTAAAAGATTAAAAATTTTCTTTATTTTTTCAGCAACGAAAATGATAAAACGGGAATTTTTTAAAACCAAACCGAAACTCAATTTTTTTTTTCAAGGGGATTTCTAAAACAATTAGCAAACTATCGTACTGACGTTATAAGCTGGAAAACTCCGCACGTTAAAATAATCTATTTAACCCAGCAAATCAACTTAGGGTGTTTAAACTTTCGGTGGTGTATGATCTGAAAAAGAAATCTTTTCCTTTGAGCATCCATCACATTCAAAGTTCCTTTGTGGGTTTTTTGTTTTGACGTTTGCCATTTGCATAATGGGAACGGATTCCCACAGAGATGAAGGGCCCATAAATCACTTTGGTGAAGACATTTGGGTTCAGATTGTGCAACCAGTGTGCCTTAAAAATTTTGGATCCGACTCCAATATCATTCAGCCAACTTCACTTTGAGATTACTGGCGAATATCATAAACTCATACTAGTTTTACGTTCTCCAAAAACAATTCAAATGAAAAAAGCCCTTTTTTAAAAATAAATAAGGTTTAAATAACTTTTTATCTGTTGAAATTGAAAAACATGTTCCAAATACAAAAAGACCTTTTTTATTTAAAACACCCAAAATAAAGTTGCTCCCAAAAACGCCCAATGTTTTTCTAATTTTTCGCCCCTCCCTCCATAAAAAGAAAAGGGTTTTAAAATTAAAAAAGGCTTGACGTAAAGCCAAACATTTAACCCCTTTTCCCCCCCCCGTATATAAACGTCTCGCCAGCCAAAGTTTTAATTGCCCCAAAAAAATATAAAGTTCTTTCCAAGTATGTTTTTTTGTTATCTAACATAAAAGATTGAAGGTTTTAAGTAAAAAAAAGGATTTACATTTTAAAGGAGTTTTTTTCAGAGATTTTTTCTTTTTTTTCCTTTTTCCTCCCACCCCCAAAAATACCTGTCCTGAACAGGTCATTGGGAGCGGTCAAAAATCTTTAATCGGCGTTATATTAAAAAAGTACAAATTTTGTTCAGGTTCCGGGTTTTATCCAACATGGGGGAAATGCAATGAAAAAAAAATAAGCATAAATAAAACAGAAGAATAAAGAAATTTATTTCAAATATATAGATATAACAGAAGGGGTGTTTTATTAAGGAAAGTTGACTTTTTTGAAAAATATTCACTTCCATGGTTTTCCCCCCAGGCCCCAAAAAGCCCCGTGTAGGGAAAATCAAAATTCCCATCCCCCAAAAGATACAAAAAATGTATGGGGAAACCCGAACCCATTTTTTTCAAAGGGGGTTATATACCACATAGGCGGGATTTAATTTTTATTTTTTTTTAATTGCCCATGGGGACGGGAATTTAAATTGATTTTCTTTTTTTAAAAAAATTTTAAATACATTGGCCTACGAATTTTTTAATATATTTTTTCATAGGGTATTTATTTTTTTGTTAGAAGTATTTTTAAAAATTTTATTTTTTTTAAAAAAAAATCTTTTTTTTCAATTTTTCAAGGCTCCCCCCCTGTAGAAAATTTAAACCCCAGGGGGCCCAAACCCCCCATTCAAGAAGCGATTTTAATAAGGGGTTCAAAAATTTCCTTGGAATCCCAAAGAAAAGTATCAATTTTTGAAAAGATGGGAAAAAAAAATCACGATTTGACACAGTTTGTTTTGAGGAAGTGAAGTTTTTTTTGTGCCTTAAAGGCCTGAGGTTTGAGGAAACCTTTTAATTTTTTTCTTAAGGAAGGGTTTAAAAGGCACCCCACTTCTTCTTTAAACCCCAAAGGTTTGGGTCAAATTTACAACAAATAAAACGCATTTTATAAAAGTTTATTTTTCCATTAGAGTGCACCGGTATGTCTTGTAGGTTTCAGTGCCACTTAAAAATTTCTTTCTTTACTTCCTCTTTTTAAAAAATAATCTTTAATTTTTAAGATAGGAAAAAGGACCGATTTTTAACAAATGGTTTAAATACCCCAAATAGATAAAATCAAGCCACATCTCTACGTAAAGCGATTTTAAACTCAAACAGCAATTACAGAAGAATTTCCTAAAAGGATTAATCGAAAGATCACGGATAGAACCCTCAACGTCCTAGCTTCCAAATCACGCGAATTGGAGGATATTGGACTTCGAAAGGTTTAACGTGCATAGGCCCCACGGGTGCCCAGGTCTTTAGTGGCCTTTAACGTGCAGAGGTCTTTAGTGGCCTTTAACGGGCATTGATGTTTAGTGGCACCTAGGTCTTTAGTGGTCTTTAATGCGCATAGGTGTTTAGTGGCACCTAAATCTTTAGAGGTCTTTAATGTGCATAGGTCTTTAGTGGTCTTTAACGTGCATAGGTCTTTAGTGGCACCGAGGTCTTTAAAGGTTTTTAACGCGCATAGGTCTTTAGTGGCACCAGTCGAACCCGCGATATTTTAACCATATATGATCGTGAACATAATTCTATTTCTCGAAGAATGATAGATTTTATAAAAAATGTACAGTGTACTAATTTCATGATCTATTGTCAACGGGTTTTAATTGACGATTATAAATTCTGCTTTTTCATTTGAGATAAGTCAGTCCTTAAAAGATGGAGCATTGTTCCATTAAGTTCCCTTACGCGCGTCTGACTTTTTAACACGCTTTTATAAGTTTCACTTGTATGTAACGAAATCTTTGAACTTGATTTTTACCCACTTTAAAAGGTCAGATATATTCGAAATTTTGCACACTTATCCAGTACCGATGACAATACAATAAATTCATACTTTTGTCCCATTATCCTGATCAGGATAATTACGAATACGATTTATAGATTTGGGGTGAGTAATTCCGTATACCACAGCCAGATTTGGCGACTTATTGCATAAACCATTTTCAGATTTGGTGACAAATTCCATATGCCATTTCCAGATTTTGCGACTAATTCCAGATTTAGTGACAAAAAGATTAAGATGCAACCCTAAAAGCGTGGCTAGGCTTGTGGTTAATACAAATTAAACAAAAAAGTGTTTTTATGTGAGAAAGGGTAGGGTGGGTGAGTTAGCAATTTATAACAATAATATAAGTCTAGTTTTTCAGAAAATGGAAATAAAACAAGTAATATAAAAAAATAATTTTTAAGTCAATTCCTACTTAAATCAACAACGAAAAATTTTATTTTAGCTACTTTTTATTAAATAGTTACAATTAATATAAATTATGTATATACATAGGACATAATCACAACATTAAGTGGTAATTAGTTTTTTTAGTTACATTAAAGTATCGTATTGTCCTTTTAACTTCAGTCCAACTGAATGCTTTAACACGTGAGAAAAATACCTTTTCAAGTTTTGACACAAGCCGCCAAAAGGGTCGCTAAGTCGCCAATGTGGCTGTATTTGTAATTCTTTAAATAATGAGTTTTAATCAATTAATTTTTATTAATTATAATTAAATTATTGTATTGTCATCCAAAATGATCCTGTATATAAAATTTCAGCTCAATTCAGCGCTTTAAAATGTATTTTATTAACGATTGAAAATTCCAATAAGATAAATAAATAAATATACAAATATATAAATAAATAAATATATAGACAGTGCGAGCTAATAGTAGGAATTGAAAAAAAGACTCGTACATGTGAAAAAAAAAATTATGTTCTAACTGCTAAATATTTTTTTATTTTTATAAAGCAATACACTTAGAAGTGATGATAAGAATTAACACTATAGCTATACGTTAAAAAGTTGATGAATTTATGTTCTAACCGTGTGCTAAATATTTTGTTTAACATTTAGAAGGGATGAGATACATACAAATTGACTTTAAAGCAATACGTTTAAAAGGTGATAATACGCTTGACATTTAATATTTCCTCTTACACACTATTATTAGTTAGACCTTTATCTACAAAGACTTTGAAATACAAAGATATGGGACTAATCCGAGGTCCCGTAAACGGAGAGAATACGTACCCTTCAGACGCGTTAATTAATATTCATTGAAGAGCAAGACTATATCCTGCAGCCACCTAATTCCGGCTCAAAATATCAAACTCAAGGATAAATTCAACAAAGAATAAATGATAGTTTTAAAAACTAAAAAACAGTCTTTTATTGTAGTTTGAACTAAAATATGAAAAATAAATTATAGTTTTAAAAAAACTAAAAAACACGCTTTTATAGTGAATCGAACTAAAAAGTAAAAAAATAATTCTTAATATAAAAATAAAATGATCAACGAGAAAATTAATGTCATTGGGGTAAGAGGGTGGGGTGTGCTTTGTACTACATTTTTACTCTAACTCAGCATTTTGGAATAGAGAACTAGTAAGAAATTATATAACAATTAATATAGAGCACCCCATGCTTTTACCTGATTGACATTAGTTTTGTCGTTAATCATTTTATTCCAGTGCTTCTCAATCTTCCAATATTGGCGACCCAATATTCAACACACAGTCGTTTTCATCGCCCCCCCCCCTCCATACAATAACAATGTGTTGAATTCAATAATACTATACTTTGACACTAAAGATACAATACGAATTTGTGCAACCGACGTATATAAACGTTTCGTTCAGCCAAAGCATTAATTTTTTGACGTATATATACGTCTTTCCGAAGTACGATCTTTTCTGTGCACTGCTATCCATACAATTATTCCGAAGGCTATGGAATGCAATAAAAGGCCCTTGACAGTGTTTGCGAAGGATTTACTTATTTCAAAGGATTTGATTATTTATATCTCTTCTCCTATACCATCCAGGCCGCGGTAGCCGAGTGGTATAGGTATCGGATCGTGGCTTGACTTGTAACGATTACGAGCCCAATACCACTAAAGACCCACCGTGTAGGGCAGCGATGCACGTTAAATCTGTCGACAGCTGAAACGTCCTCCCGTTGGTGTGGTGTGGTAGTTAGGAGAGGGAAGTGCCAGCTCAGGTGTCGTCCACGTCACTTGACCATGGTTTAAAATTACGTGGTCCGTCGCCAAAAGCCCTCGTGTAGCTGAACAGTGTGACGTTAATATTCAATCAATCAATCTCCCACCTTCCAAAAACACCAAATTACGCGCTTCTACATGGTAGACGGTGGTACTGGGGAGCGAATCGCGTTACTTATAATCAGCAGTTGAGGAATTAATTATAAACGGTACAAATTATCATGAAAAGTGTTAATACAAGCCTGTGGGGTGAATGGTAATTATCCACTTGTTCTTCACTCAGTATTGTTAAATTAATAATAAAATACATTGTAAAGTACTGATACATTTATAACTGTCTTATACCCGTGTAAATGTGTATTTTATATTTTATTATATCAGAAAGCGTTTTGTCTGTTTACTTTCAGTAAATTAATAATTTTTTGAATAATCTTTTGTTTTCGACTTTTCAATAGGCTCGCATCCCCCTCATACAGTTATCATGCCCCCCAAGGGGATCGCGCCCCACAGTTTGAGAAACGCTGTTTTATTCTTATGTTAAGAATTATTATTATTATTTTTTATTTTTTAGTTCAATTCATTATAAAAACGTGGGGTTTTTTTTGTTTTTATTAAACTATAATTTATTCGCTTTTATTTCTGAGATTCACTCTCTTGTAGTTTTCAGGTCAAACTGAAGCCTGGCACGTATAAGAGGTCAACTAGAGTGAAGCTACTGACATTTCTTTACAATGAAAATATTCCTAATAAAATTTTATAACATATACATGGATGCAAACTATTATATTTTGATCTTTTTATTACTTTGACAGAAATTAATTTAAAACATTTAAAAATATATTGCTTTTTTATTGAAAATATCAATTATTTCATATTGTGTTTTCTGTAGCTTCTGTACGACATTGAGACTGAAAATTGTTCTACCTTAAAACTTTTCTTATAGAAATCAAATAAATCTTTAGTTAAATGATTTGCTATGATGCAGTATATAGGCACGGTGGCCAAGGATTTGTGGTAACGAACTCGTGGCCCACCGTGTAGAGTGCTTGATGCACGTTAAATCTGCCATGGCTCAAAGTTGGAGTGATGTGGAAGTTCGAAGTGTTGAGGGTCAACTCAGCTGTCATCCGTGCCACTTGATCGTGATTCAAAATAATGCGGTCCGACATTTGTCCTCATATTGATAAACATTTAATCATTGTATTATATGTAAAAATGATCGCAATAATTTTTAAATGGATAAATATTTTGCTACCTAGGAGGAGAGAAACGTATCACAAGTTCTTTCACGTAACTTATGAACAATGAGAGTTCTTCACAAGTACAATTAAGTAATACAATTAAAATTTAGAATTAAAATAAAGCAATCATAAGAGTGTAATGTTTGAAGGAAAAATGTTGGGGAACCTAAATGGAACATTTTTAACCTCTTGCCTGATTATCCCGAGTTATCTCGTGTTCGTATATATTGCAGTTAATTATTATCCCGAGAAAACTCTGGGACGGAGAATTTGTCAGTACGATTGGTTTTATCACGATTTTACTCGGCTTGGAGGAAATGAAAGAAAATATTCACTTTTGATTAGCAGTTTGCAAAGTTTTGTTGGTTTCACGAATCTTTCCGCGGAACTGGTTACGTGTTTTCCCTATTGTGTGTGCACAGTACACGCCGGCTTGTGGATTAGTGATGTACAAAGAAGGATAGTTCCATTGAAAAAAGTAAAATAATAGGGATATTGCAAGGTAGCGAAAGCGATGATTTTTCAAATGGTGATTATGAAGAGGTTGACATAGAAATTAGTTTAAGTGATGCTTCTGTATGTATCCTATATATTTTGTACTGTAAATCAGAAGGTTCCCGATCACCTAAACAACTTAGATTGGAAGTGCTTGAAAAAAAAATTTCTGAAAATCATCACGACGAGTTTTTTGCCACATTAGAGGAAGGTCCAGCATTAGTCCATCATCACTCAGGTTAACCTCAGATGTTATTCCAGCAACTGAAAAAAAAATCAAATCTAACGAGATAGCGTACTCCGTGCTCCCGTAAAAGAGATTCCAGAAGTAAGCCAGTAAGGAAAGAGACCAAATACCAGTGCACATAATGCTAGGTATCACTTTATGTTGCCTCTTGCTTCAAAAACTAATATTTTTATTTATTTTCACTTGCCCGAGATTACTCGGGGTATTAAACTAATAATAAAACTGAATGCTTTCACGCCTGTAAAAAAATAAAAAAAAAACACCTACATATTTCGTTTTCTTTCGTTTCCTTGTATTTAATAATAAAATAAAAAATATAATGATTTTTAGCCATTTTTTTCAGAAAAAATTGTAAGGGAAGCGGTTAAGAACATAAATTTTTCATTAGTAATGTTTAGAAAGTAAACGTTTGTTCTATTTTGATAAAACAGGAGCCGTAACTCATTAACTGAAACAAATATTATAGAAATTTTCTTAATTTCATCAGCATACAATGTACCCATTCTTATTGCTATCTCCTTAGTTGAACTATGTACAAAACTATGCTATTTACGCATAAACTGATGTCACATTAAATGAAACAAATAGCGGAACGTTGCCAGATTATATATAACAAAGTGAAATTACAAATTAAAATCTGATTCAAAAACGTTCTTAGTCACGAATAAGGGTTATATTGTTTTCAACATTGCAGCTTTATTTTAAATGGATTAAAGCGTATTGCTCTTAGACAAATGTGTTTTTTTCTGTTTTTCTCATTAGAGATTCAATTTTCTTATGTTTCGGAAAAGTTCAACTTAAAGCTATGCGTTATTCGAAATTTCCATGCCTTGAGAAGCTGCCTTTGAGTGATATTCAAAGGAATTTCTTAAATTAATTTAATAGTGAGATAAGTTCGAACAAAATAATTACTACGTTTTTTTAAACATTGATTATTTACAAGAGTTTAAGGCTTCAACTTTTGCATTTTGATTTTAAGGGATTAGTTAAATCAAAGTAAATATATATGTGCAAGTTGTTTAAATGCATAGACATTTAGCACGGCAGCTTATAAATGAAATCACAAGGGCTAAGTATGTAAATTATATTCATAATGTTTTTGTATACTTTCAACATAATAATAAATGCGTTAAACGTGCGAAAATATGCATTCCCTGCTGTATACATAATTCGAAAGTTAGTTGCCACCAATATTTTTTTGTACAGAAATTAAGTTGTGCAATATTTGTTTACATTGTTTTTTACCATGTTTTTATTAACTCGCTTTATTGTTTTTCCGGGTGGAATTTTGTATTTCATTTTAAGGTATTCGACTACGTTCGGAACCGTGATTTTAAAAAAGCACATAAATGGATAATTTTCATGATATTTAGTGTCACTTAGATTAGAATACATGTATAAAATTGTTTTAAGGACATTTTGACAAAAAAAATTATTTAAATGCAATATTTTTCCAAAAAGTAACTTAGAATAACCTTTTTTCAAAATGTTTTCCTTCTATAAAAAATGCTTCTAAAATAATAATATTTTGTGTGTGTGTGTGCTTATATAAAGTAAAGACTTCTCCAGAGAGTCTGAACTATTCTTTTTAAGAAAATTACATTATTTTCAGAGTTACAACCCTATGAAATATAATTATCGGCGTTTTTTTCTTAAAATTTCTCCCTTCTATTGTCGTAAGACATGGATAAAACCACTTCTAAGTTATATATTTAAAAAATTCTTGTTGAGCCTCTGTACAGAAGTCTGAGCTATATATATACAGGCAAAATATTATTATATATAATAGAAGCATTTTTCACAAAAGGAGAACATTTTGAAAATTGGTCATTTTATGTCCATTTTTTTGTCAAAATATTGTACTTAAATAATTTTTTATTGTGATAATATTCTTAAAACAATTTTATATACATTTTCTAATCTAAGTGACACTAAATATAATAAATATTATCCATTTATACGCTTTTGCTAAATCACGGTTCCGAACGTAGTCGGATACCTTAAACTAACTTCTCGATGAGCTAGAGACTTGCAATTTAGACCATAGCTCAAAAGTGGATGACAATGCTGAAAATGTGAAAAAAGAAGTTACCCGGGCAACCAACGAAACGGGCACCGATTTCTACAGGGGCCCGTAACTCTGGAACTTACAAGAACAAAGACCCCATGTCGATAGCATGATTCGAGTTGCGTCTATGTATTCAATTTCGTGGTCCCCAGGTCACCATGTTTTTTTATTAACTCG
>BMAV01017776.1:161765-180735 GCA_019973955.1 Trichonephila inaurata madagascariensis | reverse complement strand
TTGAGTCCTGCCCCCCCCCCGTGATGCGGGGGTGTACGTTACGCCACTGAAATGTAGACACTTCAAAACGCTCTCTGTTCATTTGTTATAAACAGTCTCCCTTCAATGCGAATTCAGTTGCTCTCTCTCAACGCTCCAGCAGCCCAACATTGATTGAAGACGAAACTTTCTATGACAGTGACGTTATCAATAATTTGATAGATTATGAAGACGGACAAGAAAAACCAGATTCCTTAATAGCGGATAAAAATATGCAGGAATCCCGCTTTCCAACAAATTAGAAAATCATTTTCTTAAATTAGATACCTATTAAGAAAGAAGTATAAAATCCAAAAAAAGCTTCAAACATGTGTATCTGGTTATCGGGACATTTACAAGCAACTGGCCACCCGATCTTAGGAACAAAAACTTATCTCTTACTTTATGTTGCCAAAAAGTAAATCAATTCAAATTGTACCTTCAAGTGACGAAAGCGATTTTGAACGAATTCATTACAGGAACATGCGCTCTTTAGTTTACGATGAGTAGCAATGAATTATGTATGTGCATTTTGAAAACTTATCCATGTATACAATGAGAAGCTATATGTCTTAAAAATGTTACCATGTGTAATGTTTAATTATTTATTTGGTTATGGAACTACTCTTACATAAATTTCGTAAATAATTGGCATATTTTATAAATGCGACTTTTTTTATGGGGTCCCTATCCACCGCATAAAAAAATTCTGTAGTTTTTACACGAATTAGTTTGTTTTATGTAAGAATTTATGAAATTTTTGAATATTTTTTTGTGCGTTTATTTTTATGCGGTCCCTATCTATCGCACAAAAACTGGTTTAACTGTATATATATGGAAAAAACGATTAAATTAACAGGGAAGGGATTTTTAAAGTCATAAAAATATTGGTATATATGGTAAGCCAACCAATGAGGCACTAGTTCAAAGTTGGTGGTTTTTCAAGTGATCATGCTACCTATAGCATTGACTTATAAATTTGGCAAGTGTATTTTTGCAAATTTTCTGTATATAGGACTCTCTTATATTACTTAGTGCCTTCCAGATCTTCAAACGGTGGCTGATCAAATTCAAAATTTGCTCTGTTGGAAAAATATTGAACATCTAGTAGTTAGACCTACTCAAAGTATGCTTGGATATCTTAATTAATTGGAACTCTTTTGAAATAACTTGTATAGAGTAGCGTGTAATATTCTGTTTATGGAGATCAAAGTTAGGTGACACAATTTTCTCAAACCCCGATTTAAACAAACTGTTAATCTTAAGGCATCCGAACATGTTAAGGTATTCGACTACGTTCGGAATCAGGATATTAAAAAAGTGCATAAATGAATAATTTTCATGATATTTAGTGTCACTTAGATTAGAATGCATGTATAAAATTATTTTAAGGACATTTTGACAAAAAAAATTATTTAAATACAATATTTTGGCAAAAAAATTAACTTAGAATAATTTTTTTTCAAAATGTTCTCCTTTTATAAGAAACGCTTCTAAAATAATAATATTTTGTGTGCTTATATAAAGTAAAGACTTCTCCAGAGAATCCGAATTAAAATTTTTGAAAAATTCACATAATTTTCAGTCACCACCCATTGAAATAATTATCAGCGTTTTTTTCTTAAAATTGCTCCCCTCTGTTGTGTAAAATATGGTCATTCTATGTTCATTTTTGACAAAATATTGTACTTAAATAATTTTTTATTGTAATACTATTCTTAAAACGATTCAATATACATTTTCTAATCTAAGTGACACTAATTACCATGAATATTATCTATTTATACTCTTTTGTAAAATCACGGTTCCGAACGTAGTCGGATACCTTAAAATGACAAACTTTAGTAAAAACACATATTTTTGTTTCTTATTCTATTGTATAGAGCTATCTTTTGTTTTTACAAAACATAATTTGTTTCACTTTTATGCTTCCTGAGCGCCAAGCTACAATTAGTTTTATAAAATTAGAAAAACTGGAAGTGGGTTTTTAATTTATCACACACATAAGTGGGCATTTAAATTGTTCAAAATCTATCATGGCAATTCTGATAACTCAAAATATTATCAATTTATTTCTATAAAACTTTTTATACTTGGTATTTATATTATTTTGTAGAAAATGTACTAAAAAATTTCGTAATGTAAAAATATTTTTTGACTTATAGCCTGTTATCTAAATAATGATCTCACAAAGAATGTCACACTTCTTATAATATTTATTCGATCAGCTCTAAACTTTTTAAACAAAGCATTAAAATTTTAGTACATTCTCTATATAAATGCATTTTATTTGTTTTAGTAATACTTTTACTTATATAAGTTTTTTTACTTTGTTCTCTAATTGCTTTGATGTTTTTCAAAAATGTTGCTAAAATTTCACTTATAATTGTGATTTTTGTAAAATATAGATATTTTTGTAAAAAATACTGTAAATTAAAGGTTAGTATTTATTAGTATTGATTCCTAAAAAAGCATTTATAATGTTTCAGTATGCTTTAAAAAAAAAGTACATCGAATGTGTTCGGATACCTTAACTAAACAAGTTAGGTTTTTTGCTTCAGATTGTAATAAAAAGCACGAATATGTAAGATCACATCACATCAGAAGAAATATTACTGCAAAATTGTGAAATTTGTGCCCTCAGTACTTAATGATGTGATAGATGTGTGAGTGAGAGAGAATTCTCCACATTTTCAAAAATCATTTAGTCTTCCCTTAAGGAAATGATAGGGAATCTTTCTTGTTATTTTTGCCAGAATTGATATGACCACACCCCTTTCACCCCGTGCCCGCTTGACGCTGAGTTTCTGGACACCTTATATAAGAGAAAAGACCACAGTTTATGCATTATTTTATGACAAATATGGAAACCACTGTATTGAAAAATTTAGATATGCACCTGTTCACTTTTTCAAAACCAGTTATATATGAGGTGAATAACATAAAATTCAATGAAAAAGTACAAAAGAAGAATAGAAATTAAAACTGTTTTAAATTATGAAATTTAAAGAAACTACTAAAAGTAAATAATCCACAAGATGAATTGATGTAATAAAATTTAAAACGAGTATAGATTCCGTAATGAAAATTTTAAATTCAGGTTTCAAGCCAAAAACATGTGTGTTTAATACAGTAACAAAAGTTGAAGGTGTAGCAATGGAAATGAGAGATAATACTGAGGTGACCAAATTTTTATAATGAAAAGGAGGACGAAAATTTTTTCTAAAATTTATAACGTAATTATATGAAACATTTTATTAATTCAAACAAAAGTAAGCTAATAACGCTTAAATTCCTCTTACTTATTTTTCTTAAGCAAGTATTTTTCCAATGAATATTTTTATTTTTTGTCAACGTATCATTTTTAATACATCCGAAATTTCGGAACAAAAAATATTCTTCATAGCGAATCTTACGGTAAGCACTGTAGCTTATATATTAACATTCAATCTTGATTTCTCACTTGCCCAAAAATCAATACCAACTGATAAAATTCTTTCATTTGCTACGTTAGTTCTAGGGCAGCCCAACGTAAGTTCAACAAGAATAATTAAATTTTTCTATGAAATGTGTTCATTTTTGAAATGGTTTAAGTATTTTCACCCATCTTTTATCAATTTCAGCATGTTGATTTTCTAGTTGTTCTAATTTATTAGAATTCGAATATGCATTCAGTCATATTTCTTCATCAAACAAACCATTGTAATCGATTTTAATATCAGGTATTTCTTTCGATAAAAACTCAACACAATTTTCTATATTTTCCCACTTTACTTGCGAAGAAGCCTAAAAACACCATTGGAAACTGCTATTTCCTGTGATATTTGTTTCAGACCAGTCTCAACATATTGGAAATATGTTTGGTTCATCTCTGAAAACAGAGCTTAACAGATCGGTTTTAAAATATTGAAAAGGAGGACATATAGAATGGACACTTTTCGAATAAGGAAAGAACCTATACAAGGAGGACGGTCCCCCCTAAAGAAGGATGGTTGGTCATATTAATAATACTTGACTGTGTGTGTTTATACAGAAGCATATTCTAATGCTATCGGAATTTTTTTTATAATAAATGTTACAAATCAATATTTTTTTTAAATTTTACTTTGGAAATTATAACTGTTTAAAGCAGATTTGTGTTTTCTTCAGAACTTATCGAAGTTGAAATTTATTATAAATTTCAAATGTAGTATAAAATGCTTTTAGATCATATATAGAATAAAGATCATGCATTTATTTTTCTTCCTGCGAAAGTTTCTTTGTTTTCTGATTTCCTTTAATGCAGGGGTGGGCCACTAGTTTTAGCTGACGAGCCACATTGTAGGAGTAGATATTACTCTAAGGCCGCCCCTTTTAAATTGATTATAAAAGATAATAAATGTGTTAAATAAAATAGTGATAGGCCCACTTGTCAAATGGTAGCGTATCGCGCTTCCACACCACAGCTCAAGGTTCTATTCCTGGGTTGGGTAAGATCGACTCAGCCTTTCATCCCTACTGCAGTGGGTCGATAAATAAGCACCAAGCTTGCTGAGGGAGTTAACACTATCTACCGTAGGTTCTTATAAGTACCACTCATTTTAAAATTACGTAGAATAACCATTTTTACGAATACTCTGACAATATTTAGCAGGAATATTCTTTTAAATTCACTCTTCCAATATATATGGTAGCACGGGTTCTATGGTAAATATTTTAGAGAGGAAAGTGAATAGTTTTATAGCAGAAGTTGTGTTTTTAGCTGACGGTGGATTCAGCGGATTGCTAAGATTGTCATTATAGTTCCAAAATAATTGTTAATGTCAAAAGGTGTCTTACGTTTTTTTTGTATATTAATGAAGACTTCAGAAAACGATTTGAGACTATTTATTTTAAGTGAACAGTGTGTATAATTAATTTTACAGTTCAATATTATTAATTAATTATTTAGCTCTAACTAATTAAATTTTCCAAAGTTCAGTATTTTATTTATGTATAGTTTATAATTTTCAATGTAGTGATTCAAAAAAAATATTGCATGAAAAAAACTGCAATAAATTATAATATGGTAGATAAAGGGTTAAAAACTAGGGGTTTCGCTTCAGACTGACCACCTGATCGGGACATCTGCCCATGCATCCCAGCGCTCAATGGTCATGTATACTGCGATGGACATAGTTTGCCCTTTTCCTCATGGAGTGTTGCGGTTCTGAAATTGAGTAAAATAGTGGTAGTTTCATACGTGGTAGTACGTTAATTTCCTACTGTCTATAGCTGCAAGCACATTTATTTTTCTAATCAGTTTAACCCTTTATCTACCACATTATTATTTACTGCAGTTTTTTCCTGCAATATTATTTTTGAATCACTACATTGAAAATTAAGGGATTTACATAAAAAAAAATATTCAACTTTGGGAAATTCAATCCGTTAGAGCTAATTAATGTAGGGGTGTATTTTATCTATACAAGTGACTTTTCTTTTGTTGTCTAGGGGTAAGTCACTATGTTCCGGATCTTGATATTCAAAGAAATAAGCAGATAAGTAAATTATAGTTTAATGAAACATTAGATTATTTCCAATTAAATACTGATTCCAACTTTATGAGTTATTTCAAGGAGCATACATTTAATCGTCGCTAAGCCTCGCGACATCCACGTTGACCAAAAAACGTGACACCTCGTTCGTAAGACGGAGCCTGTCCCTCAAACGTCACTGTCGCTTCTTGTCGCTTTTTCTTCTCCCCGCAAAACCCACAGTTCCGGGAGGGGGAATGCGTATATTTGCTGTTAGCGCCATTTATTGGGGAGATTATAACCTCACTGATCGGAATATATTTATATTCCCTAATACTTTAAATCCTACATTAATTAATTAAAGATTATCAACTGTAAAATTAATTATATACACTGTTCCCTTAAAATAAATGGGGAAATCATTTTCTAAGGTCTACATTTTAACATACGAAAAAAAAATAAGACACTTGTCTTTCGACATTAACTATTTTTTCGGAACAAAAATGACGATCTTCGCAATCCACTGAAAACGCAATTTCTGCTATTAAACTATTCGCCTTCCCCACTAAAATGCTCAACATAGAACCCGTGCAGCCATGTATCTTGGAAGAGTTAGTTAAAAAGAATATTCCTACTAAGTATCGTCAGAGTATTCGTAAAAAGGGTTATTCTATGTAATTTTAAAATGAGTGGTATTTATAAGTACCGTTGGTAGAAAAAGGGCTAATGAGACAAATGTACCCTATCATACTTTTCTGTGATTTTTTTTTTAAATCAGAAATGAGATTACTTGTTTACATTCTCATCACAACCAGAAAGTTTCTGTCAGCCATCTTGCTTCTATATTCACTCTTGTTGATATTCACGCAAGAAACACTTGGCTCCCAAACATATGTCATCTAAAATATAAATAACTATTCCCCAGCAAATTTCTTCATTCATTGAAATTTTTCATGTGACAAAGATTTGTTAAAGTAAGTATCATAGCATTACAAATGTTCTTCATTCTGTGATCTGGCTCCAATTTAATAAGTTCAAGCTGCAGCTCCTTATAGATGCTGTATCAATATCAGCAGTAGTGAGATTACAGAGCAAATTGAATTTGGATTCGATTTTTTATTTCAATTCTGAAATCTTCTTGTAGCCTTTTGTCCTCCAAACTCAGAAGATGACGTAGTGACGTTTTAGTAGAAAAAGTTTCAGGTACAGTGAAAATAGTTTAACATGAAACTGAGGGGGACTGAAATACATTTTCGAGTTAAAAGAATCTAGTGTTAAAGGTTATTGCAAAAATATACGTATATTCAACAAAATTAAGTTTCTTAGAGTACATTTTATATACATAAATGTATATATATGCATGTATTTTATAAAAATAAAGGAAACAAAAACATTCACAAGAACTATATGAAATTTAATACAAAATGTTCAAGTTTTTTGAAAAACAAAATGTTTATTGAGTTTTTTGAAAATAGTCTGATATTTTTGCTTTGTACTTTTTAGTATCCGTCAACAAATTGTTCCATTCGTCCATTTTTTTATTCATTTCACCATTGAAATGTGCATCTAAGTAACTGCACATACTTTTCATGATGTTCCTCATTTCGGATGACGTGGGGACAGGAGCTGCATTACTCATTTCATTTGCATCGCCCGAATCTGCATCAATGACATTTTTGAACGAACTCCAAAATGTCTTTGACTGCCATAATTGGAGCTGTACAAACATTATCATCATCTACAGCAACGATTTCCTCCGATGATACACTAAAGCAGTCGAATGATACAAAACCTTTCTGAAACATTTTCTTAAGTATCTGGTGTGTGTGTGTGTGTGTTCCGTATTTTATTCATTTCCCGAAGGTAATTCTTTTCGTGTTAAGGTACCCGAACACGTTGAAAATGATCAAATTTGGTCAAGACATATATTTCTGTTTTTATTTCTTTGAATAGAGCTATCTTTTGGACTTACGAATTTTTTTTTAATTTTATTATTTTTTTTTCATTTTGTTTCTACGCAACTTAGAGGCCAATTTACAATCAAGTTTATAAAGTTAGAAAAACCGGAAGTGGGTATTTAAATTGCTCACACACAAAATCTATCCTGGCGAGTCTCATAACTCAAAATGTGACGAATGTATTTCAAGAAAACTTTTTGAACCAGATATTTATGTAACTTTCTGTGCAGAACGTGCTAAAATGTTTTTATTACATGAGTACTTTTTGAGTTATAACTTGTGATTTAAATAATAGCCTCATAAAGAACGTAACACTTTTTGTAATGTTTACTCAATCAGCTCTAAAAGTTTCAAATTTTTATAAAACATTAAAAATTAAGAACACTTTCTATAGATACGTGCATCTAATTCATTTTAGTAATAACTTTTACAAATATTTGTTAATTACTTTTTTCTGTAATTGCTTTGAAGTTGTTCAGTAATATTGCTAAAATTTCACTTATAATTTTGATTTTTGTAGACTTCAGGTAATTTATTTTAAATATTGTTTGTTAAATAGTAGTATTCATTGACATTGAGTCCTAAGAAAACATTTATAATGTTTAAATATGTTATTTTGGGAAAAAGTACTCCGAACGTGTTCGGATACATTAAGAAAAAAAAGATACATGGAAATATGTAATAGTTTGTCGGGACCGTTGTATTATTTCTTAACCGATATTTCGTCGTAAGCATTTTCTCGTTAAATGTCTTTCATTATACTTTGTTTTTGCTAATAATGAAAAACACCAGACAAATCTTGGATTCCACAGGTGAAGGAAATCTCGCTTCAAAGCGGATTGTCTGACTATCTTGGCCGGAATAACAAATACTTTTTGCGGGCTGTTAGTTCCCCACCCCTACTTTAACGCATTATTTTAAATGAAAGTGAAAAATGTATATTGCGTATACAAAAGCCGAAACAATTTTTCTTCGAAAGGAAACTTAAATTATTACTCACGGAATTTACTTTTCATTTTATACCACCTGATCCTGCTTCGAGGCAATGGGGTTTCCCTAAAGTTTATCAAAATAGGTTAAAGTATCCGACTACGTTATCCGACTACGATCCTTTAAAAAAGCACATAAATGGATAGTTTTTAGGCAATTTAGTGTCACTTAGATTAGACTACATGTATAAAATTGTTTTAAGGACATTTTAATAAACAAATATTATTTAAATACAATATTTTGGCAAAAAACTAACTTAGAATAATCTTTTTTTTCAAAATGTTCTCCTTTAGTGAAAAATGTTTCTATTATAATAATATTTTGCTTGTCCATAGCTCAGAACTCTTTACATAGGCTCAACTAGGAATTTTGAAAAAAATCCACATTATTTTCATAGTTACAACCAATTGAAATAATTGTCGGCGTATTTTTCTTAAAATTGCTCCCATCTGTTGTCGTAAAATATGGATAAACCCACTTCTAAGTTATATATTTCAAAAATTCTAGTTGAGCCTCTGTAGAGAGGTTTGAGCTATATGTAGGCAAAATATTATTATAATAGATGCATTTTTCACAAAAGGAGAACATTTTGAAAAAAAATTATTCTAAGTTAATTTTTTGCCAAAATATTGTATTTAAATCATTTTGCTTTGTCAAAATGTCCTTAAACCAATTGTATATATGTATTCTAATCTAAGTGACACTAAATATTATGAAAATTATCCATTTATGCGCTTTTGCAAAATCACGGTTCCGAACGTAGTCGGATACCTTAAGATTTCCTCTAAAAGTGAATGAAATTAACCATGATTTAAAATAAATGCTTTTAGGGAATAATAGATTTAATTCTGTCATCAAGAATAATAATTAATTTTTTTTTATTTGACAGTTAAGTGAAGCAATTTACAAGCGTATTTTTAATCAAAAATATATTTAACTGAGCTATCAATTAAAAGGATCATAAAAACATTTAATGGTGAAATTTTATTCTGCGTTCTGATAAAAGAATTTATATAGAATTTGAATTTATATAGAAAAGATATCTGTTATAGTCATAAAATATTTTTATTAACAGCTGTAGCACAACAAATTGCAATATCTCGTTAAGGTATATTTAACATTTAGAACACACTATATACTTCACTAAATAGTGCTTTAATATAACTACAATAACTATAAATTTAATGATATAAACTCTATCTCTCCTCTCTATATAAATAATATTTCTAATAACTTATTTATAGATAAAATTAAATTACTTCAATTCTTTTTTTAACGTTTGAATGACTGAAATTTATAAGTTAGTCCAAAAACTTTCGTAAAAATTTCTTATTCTTCTGAATTGAAACTATTTAAATGCTTCTTTTATGATCAAAGCAGTTATAATTTTTCTTGTTTTAATAGAAATTAATATACGATGCTTTTATTTTATTTTTTCGATAATATTAGTATTAGATACAAACAAGATGTCTAAAAAGAATTCCAGTATCCATGAATAAAATACATCTCGATGTCCCATTTGGTGCGATCGTCATTCAAGTGTTTTATATGTGAGAAATAATTCGTTCTGATTATTTTCAAATAATAGCATGATTTCTGAAACAAGTTTCGTATTACTTAACTAGATATTTACTCAATCTGATTTTATGAATTTCAAATTTGTGATACAAAATGAATCATATTTAATATACCAGTAAATTTAATATTTAAAATGCAGGAAACGTATCGAGATAAGTATTTTTCATGAATGAAAAATGCATAAAGCAAATTCACTGACGTGAGTATATTGCAAAAGTACAAGCATTTTTAGATCCCAATACAATGTAAATAATTGTATACTTAATTAAAAAGTGGGATTTTATTTTCACTCATAATATAGTCTCAGAAGTTTCTTGTTAACTTATTGAGGAATTGTGATGTATATATATATATATATATATATATTGTTAGACATATAATAATAACTATTGTTATTAAAATCGGGTAGAATCTCTTTCGTATCGAAAAACAATCCTTAAAATACAAGATAAGGCAGTAAAATTCTCATACAATTAGTTCCAAATGACTCTCGCTCTTTCTCCAGCAATCATGCACAACTATCAGTATCTACAAATACAAGAACGTAACGATAAAGATTATCCACAAGCAATTACTCAAGCGTAGCCAAGTGAAGTCTTCAATAGCTGAAGTAATGCTGACTCAGTTTTGGCAAGTGACCACTATTTGTAGTCTGCGTGGCAACCTTCTAGCGATTTCTTGAAAACTACAGTTACGTCACAGGTCATAAATTTATAGAAAATTCCAATAATTTCGCGAAGCTTCCTTATAGTATCCAAGTCACCAAAATTGGTTGCAAACAATTCGAGCTTGGTTTCTAAAGATGATACCAGCATGGTTGTAACTGCCATATTCTGCCATGTTCTTAATGAAAAACCATTATAATGTAAGAAACAGCGGTGTTTCGAATATTACAAATTTTATTATAAAATAAATGTAACAAAAAATAATGTTAACTCATTTAGATGTATAGATTCAAACTATTTACATTATTTTAAGATAAAAGTAAGCACTAATAACACAAAATTCGTAATAATAATATAAATTTCAAAAATTCAGAAGTTAAATCAGTATTTCTCAAACCGTGGGTCACGCCTCCCTATGAGAACATGATAACCCTAGGGGGGTGAGCATATTGAAAATTCGAATACAAAAGATTATTTAAAAAATTGTTAATTTACTGAAAGTAAACAAACAAAATACATTCTGACATAATAAAAAAATCAAATGTACATTTACACTGTTATAATACACTAATAAGTATATCAGTATTTCGCAATGTATTTTATAATTAATTTAACAATTTTTAGTTAAGAGAACGAATTTATATTAATTACCAGTGACACACCATAGGCTTGTCATAAATAAAATTATATGCAAAAATTAACATTTATTTTTATAATTTGTATGGTTTATAATTCATCCCTTAAAAACAGATACGAACTGCGGGATTCGCTCCCCAATGCCACCGTTTAACAAGTAGGAAAGCGTTTATGGTGAATCGGAGGGTAGAAAAGGAAGAAATAAGCAAATTCTCTGAAATAAGTAAATTCTCTGCAAACACTCCCTAGGTCCTTTTATTGCATTCCAAAGCCTTTGGAATAATTTTATGGATGACAGTTCGCAAAAAGGGTCGTACTTCGGATAGACGTATATTTATGTTCGGAGCAATTAACGCACTAGCTGTGCGAGACGTTTATATACGCCAATGGCACTTTGGATGTTAAAGTCGTGTTGAGGGTTTAGAGTCAAAGTATAGTATTATGGAATTCAATACAATGTTATTATATGGAGGAGGGGGGCTATGAAAATCATGATGGAATATTGAGTGACAAATATTGAAAGTTTGTGAAGTACTGAGTTAAATGGTTATGCGTGCTACAATTTTAGGATATATTTGATTATTGAGATTCCTTCCTGCCTAAGTGACATCCATATTTATAATGGGAACATTAAGAAATTAATCATTGCTATAAAACTCTGAAGTATTTTAGTACTTTTTAGAACTATATAAGTGTAATTTAATATAAAAATTAAGAATGGCGAAAATAGGCATATTATTTCTTAAAAAAACTTGTAATTTCACTCTGAGCAGAAAAATAAAGCGGCAGATATAACTTGTGACTTATTGTGCACTGAAACATGAATGTAAAAGAAAATACAAAAGACTTTTCAAAGAAGATCACTGGAATCTTGTTTGGTACAAATTAGTTTTCAACCTTAGCCTTTTTCAAAAGAATATTCGTTAATTGTTACTGTCATCGTATTTAGGAGAAATCTTAAGAAAATCAAAAAACTTTTTTTCTAAATGTTCGGAAGAGTTTATCTGAAATAAAAAGACACATGAAAGAGGATTTTGAGTTGATGAGATTGCTTTTGTTCGCGCGTTCTCAATTTTCTTCATTTCGTCAATCGACTTTATATTTCTTTATGTTTAATTCTTTTGACAGTAACCGGTATTTGCTTTTTAGAAAAAAAAATTGAATGAAGATTTTCTTTCAATATCAAAAGTTTCATATTTTCATCCCACTCCTTGTTGAAATAAATGCTTTAAATACCAGCAACATAGTTTTTTAAGGTATTCAAAATCATAAGAAATATTGATGAGAAGTATTGAAATATAAGTAATCAAGCAAAATATAATTGTAGAAAGAGTGTAATGATCTTATCCCTGAAGTCACTTCCTCATCATCTTGTCTACCTTAAGATGTAGGAGGGAACTATGAATGACCAAGACTATCCGTGATAAATCTAGTTTATTATTATCAAAGCTAATATATTCCAGAACAAGCAATCTATAAACAGAACCCTTGGAGTGATATAGAGAAAGCAACAACCTTATATGAATAAGCGCACGTAGACTAATTTTAATCAATCCTACCTTAATACTTTTAGGTTCACTAATTTATTCTTTAGTCACAATGTGTAATTCTAATTCTTACAATAGTAATACTACTTTCAGCGGCTCCGCTCCTTCTGCTCTACGATTAATAAACTTTAACTTTACATATACTAACTAATTAGCATCTCATGGTTTCTTCTTGAGAAGGATGGCTGTGAAATTAACGCGATTGCTGGCCCAAAGATTTTCCAAGAGTATTAGTAGTTGAAAGTCGCGTAAAGCCCCGTCACAAGAAGGAAGGTACATTTAATAACTTTCACAATTCTCAACACAGCAATACAAACTTTGTATCAATATTAATAACAAAATTGAAATAATAAAAGTATTAGTGGGTTAATTAACAAAACTCATTAGTATAATTAATGATTTACAAGCATTACTGACCTTCTAATCATGCTATATTTTCCCCACAACGCATTTTTCTCAACAAAATAAGCACAAACTTCAGATATCTTAAAAATTATGCTTCAGATTTTCTGATTTGAGTGAGATTAAATTCTGCTTTTAGTCACCTTGGTGGCTTAGAGGTAATGGTCCTCCTCGTAAGCCCAAGATTCAGGGTTCTATATTAACTGGAGTATGCAGATTTTCTAGAAGATAAAATCGTTGGCACGCATGTGATATGATTATGTGGCATGTAAAATACCTCTTGAGTATCCATTTGGCTCTGGTACTATCAGCAAAATTAAATCACGGCAATATTTAGTACCCGGAGAGCTTGAACTGAACAAATAGATTATAAATAAATTAACTAAATAAATTAGAGATAAAATCACGATATGTAAAATCGTGATATGCAAATTAAGTTACTTTATATAGTCGAAATTTTCCAGCTAGAATAGAGAGTAGGAGAGGAGATAAACAAGAAATCAGGTGATATCTTTACTAACAGGAATCATTATTGAATTATTGTGAATAATACATATATTAGGAGAAAGCTTTAAAGTGACGATTGTTCACTGAGATTAAATTGATATTAGATTAAATCGGATGACAGATTAGATCCTATATAAATTACTGATCGAGTTTAATAGTCTCCTAATCTTTCATGTATTACCGTCGTTGTTCCACTTTCGCGGTTAGCACCCAGACCTTCTCTTACTGTTATTAACTGAATTAGTGTCGTTTTATTGTGTGATCAATAAATAGATTGATTGGATCATGACGAATGTTTCTTACCTACTTCCCAACATATCTAGGTGCCCAAAAAAGAGGTGAAAATCTCTCACAAGGCTATACCAACAAAATGAATTGAATTTCAAAATTTTAAGATATAGCTTTTCCCAGTGTCAAATGAACTATTTTTATAATCCTTTGGGGATATTAAATTTCTTTTCCAAACAAATATTCTTTATCTTTTTCGAATATACTTACACTCTCCTCTCCATCTCAATCAATATGTATTTTTAAAATTAAGCAATTAAAAGATCTATTTCATTAAAAATAACAAATATAGAATAAATTTGTGAGAAAAGTAAGAATTTAAGTATGTACAATTTTCCCTTCTTTAGATTTATGGCAGCTTGAAAAATTTTAAATCCCAAATTTCATCAACTTATCCTTTTCAACAGCGGTTCTTGAATTTTCCATCACCCCTTGCCCTCTTTGTGTATCAGCATACAATCACTGACTCTTAAGATTTGAACATTCCTCCTTGAATTAATATTCTTGATGAAAATACATGTTCTAAAAGAGTTTTTTCATTGGAGACAAATTAGTGATTTACTCTAGTATGACACATCCTTCAATTTTTCCTCGAGACCTTTCAGAGTCTATGAAAGAGGGAAATATCAACGATATATGAAAGATTCTGAGAACCCCTAGGGGTCCGCAAACTACAGTTTAATAAACGCTTTTCCGCTTTAGGCACGCTAGGCACATGCCTAGGGCGCAAGAGATTTGGGGGCTCAAAAAGGAGGGAGAAAAAAAATTAAAGTTACAGAGAACGTACAACCGCCTAGTGTTTATTAAATCCCAATTATTCTCGTTCATTTTTATATCTAAATTGTAAAATTTGTCGTTTCGCTATCGGCGAAATTATTATGTAAATCACAAGGCTTTTCTTCCCAAATCATAGTTTGTTTCATGTATACGGTTATTAAATTGTTCTCGAAACTCGAAATAAATCTCTATAACAGAGCGTCTCAAATTGTGGGGCACCCCCCCCCCTAGAAGAGCGCGATAACTATACTTCGAGGGGAAGCGAGCACATTGCGAAGAAGTTAAAAAGTTGATAATTAATAAGTTCATGCAATAATGTATATTCCATAAGATTGTATTAATTTACTGTACTTATTTACAAAAGAATGTGGGGGAGGGGTCCATGATGCCAAAAGGCAAGAAATGAACAAGAGGGATCAAACCATATCCCTCTCTTTCCTTACGGCTGTCGGTTGCCAGTCCGGTACAAGGCGGGTCCATAGGTGGTGGATAATGGAAGGACTCTCCATTGAGAAGACAAAGAAAAGGAAGTGCCTAGGGCGCCGGGGAGGTTAAAAACGGCCCTGTCTAAGAATCTCTGCTCTACAACAAGGATGTCAAACTCAAAGGCTGACTCGGGCCAAATAAACAAAGTTACTTATTTATATCTAAGTTGGGCCTCTACGAAAATCAATATTTCTAAAAACGTAGTTTTGTTTCGAATAATATATTAGAATAAACATAAGAACAAGAAAAAATTTAATATTTTCGTCCTGACACTTGACATCTCTTCTATGTTACCAACTTTTCTATTTAGGGATAAATTTTGGTGTTTTATTATTTATTATCTTGTTCCAATATACTGATCGACCTTCAAAAATGCTCATTGTGGGCTGCGAGTTTGACACCCCTCCTCTACAAGTTTGGAAATGTTTGAAAAAGAAAGAAAAAAAGAACTTGTATTATACGATTTTTTTAGAGTTAAAATGTCATTTACTAGTTCTCAATTTTTAATTTTCCCTTTCCTTATCCAGTGGCCTCAATTAGAGAAAATAATTTATATAAGTATTTAATATTTTATTTTTAAATTTACAGCAGTCTTTCAAAAAAATTGTTTAAGTTTGACTTAGATAAAAGAAAAGATGTTAGAATCAAATTTCTTTGGGAAAACCTTTGTTAAGTATCAATAAAAGAATAAAATTTTAAATCTTCTGTACATTAATGGTTAGCATAAAAGCAATTTTGTTTATAGCTTTTTAACAATTTTTCTTGTATATTTCTGGAGTTTATTATCGTGTTAAAAGGAAGTACAGTCGAACCTCTACATAACGAAGTTACTAAATCCCCCCCAAAAAATTCGTTATATGGAAAATTTGTTACATAGAGGTTCATCTTTTAATGTACTTTATAAATCACATAAAACAAATTTTAAATTCATAAACACTACATATTTAAAAAAGTAATTATTTATACCTTTTTTAAAATTAATGTATGTTTATTTTATATATCTTACCCATTAAAAAAGAAAGAAGACTGCAAGGAAAAAAAAAAAGAATACCGAAGAATACACTGCATTTTCAATATTAAGAAAATAATTTTATTTTAAAATTAATGAATTTTAAGAACATTTTATAATTTAAAGCATACAGGTAATATTAAACATACATTATTTTAAAATTAGAACACGAGGACACGGGAAAACTACACTGAGGGTGAAAGAGGATATCAAAGATGTTTCTAGTGAACTGGGCAATGGGGGTTAATGCTTCACTTCTTGGATGAAACGTCCAGATGATTCTATGGCTCTCGGTGAGTTAGGATCTAATAAAACCAATTCATGACCGACATAAAATGTGTTAAATAGAAAATAACTTGAAATTTTCTCAGAAATACTTTAAAAAAAGGGAGAACAAAAATTGAATCACAGCAGAAAAAGTTCTTTATATAGAAAATACACTTCGCTATAGAGAGGCTATTTTATGAAGAAAATCATAAAATGTTCAAGGTTCCAGGAAAAAATTTGCTGTATTGAAAAATTCGCAATATTTAGGTTCGTTATATAGAGGTTCGACTGTGTATACTGTTTCGACAATTACTTAATTCAATAACAATATCTAATTCCTTAATAAGAGTATTCTTTAGGAAATTAATAAGCTATATTAAATATTTTAATCTGGTACTTTTCCGTTTCGCCGGCGATACAGTCGCCAAAATGATACAACCGACGCCAAACTTAAGCATATATTCCCGCTAGTAATTTTTTACTGACACATTTATAAAACAAGTCGTGGATTTATCTTAAAAATAACGTCTTTTTCCTAAAAACGTCAAAAAATGGATGGAAAATCAATGAAAGTTTGGCCTTGAATTCTGTGTTCCGTCGCCAATTATTTCTACTTGGTGAGATTTGCAATGGCAAAACGGAAAAGTCTCGTGTGATAATATGTGTTTATTTGACATTAAGATTTAGTTTCATTACAGAGATTTTAAGTGTGTGAAATTGCCCCCCTAGGGTGCCCTACTCCTGGATTATCGGCGTGAGCTAGAGGTGTAGGATTTGCGAAAGAACTAGAAGATTCCATTGATCTTAATTTGTCTTTATTAAGAGCTTCAAACTTAAGCTTTTAACAGATTAGATAATAATATATGTGAGAGAATCTACAATGACAAAACACAATATCAATAATACCGAACTAACGTAACTGTGACCACTATCAATATCTAACCCGCCTAATCTCAATTCCAATAATATCACAAGTCCTTATAATAAATAGTCAATCCTACCTTGATCCTATCATCGATCTAATCATAAGGGAGTTGTGTCTTTACTCGAGTGAAATGGTATGCACCTTGACCTAATGGCTCTATCTTCGGGATAACCTCTGTTGGCTGTCACTTTACAATCGTATCACTCTCTATCATAACATTCCCCAAATTGCCATCTCGCTTACTGAAACTTCTGATATTTAAAAGCTATCTAATTTGCAATTTATATTCCCGTTTCGCTTCTTGGGTTTTAGTTGGAAAAGATTTGCCATTAATCCTGGCCCCAAAAGAACCCAAAGGACATGTAAATGAAAAGACGCGTGAGCACGTCACAAGGGATTTTAATTATATAAACTTTCCTCAAATGCATTAAAGAATATCGAATATATTACGCTCTTCCTATTTTATTCTAACAACCATAAATAATTATTATACATCGTGAACAGAAAAAAAAGATGTAGTTAAAATTCTCCGCATATCTTCTAGTTTCATTCACTGCAACTGCTTTAAAAATTTTCGTAACTGAAGAGAATATATGAAAATATATACATATGTATTTAAAAATAAAATAAAATGAATGAATCTAATGAGATAAAAAATTCAGTACGGTAGTATACAAATATAAAAAATGATTGCAGACAATTTATGAGAACAATTATCAACTACAAAATTTTAAAACGTAAAGATGGATAATAAAACCATGATTTTTTTTTAAATTATTAAATCAGAGAAATTGTAAGAATAAAAGTTGTGGAACGAAAGAGTATAAATTATTTTAATTGATTTCTCTTGGAATGAAACTTGGAAAACTTTCCTCATTAAAATTTCAGTTCTACGGATTAATTAAAAACACTATGACAGAAAAAAAAATTCTGGAGATATAAAATTTAACAGCTGTTTCAAGTAGTTTAACAAGATTCAGACATGGTAAAATAGTTAAAACCAATTAAAAATGTTCCATGAGTAAAACTTTTGAATTATATAATATAATGCATTTCACTTACAACAATTATGTGAATTCTCAAAAAATATCAGACGCATTAATAATTATATTGTTCTTTACCAGCCTTAGGGCTCACTTTTTATAAAGTCTAGTCCCTACGTGTATGATATATTTAAATTTCTTAGTAATCTCAACGACTTAGATTTTAAAACAATTACTAAATTATTCTCGCATGTGGAAAAAAGATAAGATGATTTGTTAAATAAGCAAAGTCCAATAAATAAGCAAAATAATTGGAATTTTTATTTTAAAACTATAAGGACTATTTCGTTAAAAATTGAAGTAAAAGTATTGAATCAAAGCAAATAAATAATCTGTTACCTTAAAAATATAAAATTTTTGAATTTTCAATAACAGATTA
>BMAV01017776.1:126936-159767 GCA_019973955.1 Trichonephila inaurata madagascariensis | reverse complement strand
GTTTGAGCTCTTCAAATTAATTTCTGAAAGAAAAAAAAATGGTTCTTTCCGAAGATGAATATAAGTTTCTTTTTATAAACTCGCTGTTTTGCCCTTAACAGCCATATGAAATACCGTGTGGCCGTTTCAAAAATGCAATTAAATAAGAAAAATAAGTTTTGTTTGATAAAAACATATCTCTTTCCCTAGTTACCCATTTAAGATAACCAGAAATAACAGTAAAAATAATTCCGAATACAATTTCAAAAAGTCAAGTACTTAATCTTATTTTTCATATAACATCCAATACACAATATGATGGAAAGCAACCATCTTATAAAGCACAAACGGACCAATGCTTCATATATCAATGTCAAAATTTTTGTGGACTATATGTAAGTACAAAGTCTTTGACATGGATGAAATATTTTTTATTCATGCTTCGAAATAGACAACATGACTCTTCTTGAAACTGTCAATAAAGTGAACTAGTAAAGACATTTTGACTTATTCAAGTTGACTTTTTCAACTGTTCACACTTAAAAAACTAGTTACTTCCCAAAAAAAATTCCTAACTAAGTTCAATTTTTCTGAATTTAAAATAACCAAAGTTCGAAAAATTGCAAAATTACTTTTATGTACGCTATTATAAATTTAAGAAAAGAAAGAAAATGTTAAACTTGAGATTAATCTCACTTTAGCTATAAGGAACTTATAAAAATTGGACCTTTATTGACGTAATACTCATTTCTAAATTCATCTTCATTAAGGCATTAAATAAAAATAAAATTAAACAAACCTATAAATAAAATTTTTCACATATCATTTTCAAACAGTTTATTATTGTTTATAAATTTTGTATTGCATTTAAATGTTAAGTATAATTATTCATAAGTACTTAAGTACTTATTAATAAATAATTAAAATATGAACCAAACATTTTCATTACAAACTTTTTGTTGAATTTTTTGATCTTCAAAGAAAAACGTACACCCAATAGAAAACACTTAGCCTTTACAAGTAAAGCGAGTAACGTATTTTCATCAAGAAAAAAAATAAATATCAGAATTTATCCACATTTTGCAATAAATCTCTAAGTAAAGTACCAAGTACTAATTAAGTAAGATAAAATTCTATTTATTTAGAATACATGTCCTTAAAATTATTTTAGAAATGAGCTTTATTCACATTGTTTTAAACTCGTATAATTCAACTTGGGTTCACAATTCAGGATTCAAATATGTGTGCAAGTCCAGGATTGCGTGCATTTAAATTTCTGCCGGATTTCTCAAACAAATCAAAATACACTTTAAAGCATTAAAATGAATTCTAAAGAATGTCATTAAAGAGATTCAAATGTATCTAAAATAAATTTATATTCTTGCTTTAAATGTAAATTTAAACAGTCAATAGTACAATAATATATAAACCTTTATTTTTAGAAAGAAAAAAAAATAACCGTTACTTTTTAAGAAAATGTAATATTTGTAAAAAAAGCACAAATAACAGTAGAAAGTAAAAGAAAACATTCGTAATGTTTTAGAAACTTAGAATATATATTTGTCGAAAAAATAGACAAATTTAAGGCTTATCTTTTCTCAAATGTATAGTTTAATTTATTACAGTATTAATAATTTTAAAATAACTTCTCCATTACATTAATATTTTTTCAAATGCATATATATACTCTTTAATTCTATTTAATTATGTTTAATTTAAGGTATGTGACTACCTTCGGAGCACTTTTTTTGAAATATATAAAATTTCAATTAAATAAACATTTTTTTATTTGAAATGGGACATAAAAGTAAGAAGTCCAATACAGTTTAGTTAAAATTAATTTTGGAAATATTGGGAATTTTGAGTGAAATTTTAGTGAAAAATTGCAGTTGCCATCTACCGAAACACCACAAGCTGTACTTTTTTTAAAATTTCGCACTTCTTTAGATGCAGCTTTCATATTTTCTTCCGAACATAACTGTACTGCTTCCAGCAGTTTGAGTTCATGAGCTCTGAAGGTATTTTTAGAAATGCATGGCAAATTTAAAGTGCATAACAACTTCTTACCAGCTGTGAAACCTCTGCCAATCAATCTCATTCCAAATACCAATAAAGTATTGAGAGAGAATTTTTTATTTTCTTTAGGAGTAGAAGTAAAGCCAATCATGTATCCACAACTGCAAGCCACACACAAGTTAGAGCAAAGTCCTTCCCTAGAATCTTCTGACAGTTTCAATCCAGTTGCATAACATTCCGGACAACACAGGATTGAAATAATTCCCATCAAAGCTTGGAAATTAATAATTATATTCCCTGTAGAACCATGAAATTCAGGTTCAGGCACATCAAAACTGCTCAATTTCGCCTCACTTGCAGACGTATTATTAATGTTTTGTGCTAACTTTGTAAACCTATTACCATAAAACTTTCTCTTTCTGGACACTTTCGATCTAGCTTTTGGCATTTTCAAATAAATCAGTCAAATAAAACGTTAAAATTAAATGAAAATGAATGAATAAACTGTAAAAATATCAAAAGTAAGTAATAATTAAGAAGAACGCTTTAGAATGAACAATGTAAACAAACTATAAACGATAATATTATTGCCACTCAGTAAAACAAGCTTGAATTAAAAAAAAACAGTTGCCAGATTAAAAAAGTATTAATAAATAAATAAAGGATACGTTGATCTATATTTACAATAAGTATTAAATATTTATATTGCTTTAAAGTCACGAAAAAGACGTTCAAACTATTTGTTTACATTTTTATGTCTCTTTAAACACCCATTTCCGGTTTTGAAAATTCCATTTCCGGTTTACTAAATAAGCTATAACTTAGCTTCTAAATATCGCAGGAACTAAAATAAAGTATTTTTGGAATCTTAAGCGTATGGGCTATAATATTAAAACATAAAAAAAATTTCGAAAATTTTCTACAAATCGAGGATTTTTGGGTAGTCACATACCATAAGATATCTCCCCTCTGTTGTCGTAGAATATCGATAGATTCACTTCTAAGTTATATATTTCAAGAATTCTAGTTCAGACTCTGTACAGAGGTCTGAGATATATACAGGCAAAATATTATTATAATAGAAGTATTTTTCATAAAAGGAGAATATTTTGAAAATTGGTTATTCTATGTTCATTTTTTGTCAAAATATTGTATTAAAATAATTTTTTATTGTAATAATAGTCTTATAATCATAAATATTATCATATCATAAATATTATCCATTTATACGCTTTTTCAAAATCACGGTTCCAAAAGTAGTCGGATACCTTAATCGAATAAGATTATTAAAAGTACACTTATCTCTTGATACGATTCGTAGATCACTTGTCAGCACTTTCCTAAACTGCTATGGTCCTATTCAAATCAACTTCTCTAGTATTTCCACTTCTCCGAATGACAGTTATAGCTCTAATGATAACTTCAAGACGAACGACTTACTACTTACGATTCACAATCCATAATTAATTTTTACCGATTAACTTTAACACATTCTGTTGAACGTCTGCGTGCTCCCTTTACCATCCATGTGTATAATTAGGCAGAAGTAGAATGTTTCCAGCAAAAACGGGTGTGGGTAACAACTGTTCTAATTGGAAATTCACAATCACTTTAATTATAACCGTTTAATTTTGTTGTTTTTTTTAAGTCTATTTTAAAAAAATTGTCTAAAGTCTTGGCCCATCATATTAATTCAGAACTCGTGTCCCTCACGAACACGCCAGTTGCCAGGGCTTAAATAGCATTTACATTAGCATAAAATTATGACATCTCTACGGAAAGTGGTTTTGAACTTAAACCACGAAGAATCTGACTCAAACCTGAAAGAATAATTTCCCTAAGAGGATTAGTAGAAGAACCACGGAGATAGAGCCCATCACAACATAAAGTAATTATTTGTTTTAAAGAATTACTTCATGCAGTTTAAAGAAAAATGTCACAATGTACCTCTGTTCAGTTTTACAAGAATCATGAACATTAATGTGGAATAAATATAACTGTTCTAAGAAAACTGAAGTAAGAATTTTCAATTTTCTCAGAAACTTTTATCCTTCATAAAGTTCAGAAAGGAAAAAGTTTTAATTTTCTTAGAACGCATTTTCTTCCGTGCGATAATTTTTTATTCTTCATGCTGCCAGATATGATAAGCTCTTGTTAGACGATTTATCGTTTGAAAAGTTAGAAACCAGATACACATTCATCATAATAAAATATAAAAGTTTTCTAACTTACATCTACATGTTTCATTTTTTCCTCGCTCAGCATGTACTTTACGAACTGGATTAAATATATATATATATGTTTTATCTATGGAATTCTCTCTTTCAGCTTTATAATATAAATGTATTCTTCATAAGTGGAAATAAGTTCTTAAAAATTACTTTGTAGAAATTTATTTAATTACATCCTGAAGAGAATGGGAATTTCTTGAAATCTTAAGTCTTACAAAATAAAATAAAGAATTCATTTTTAAAAAACGAGCTGTCATTGTGCGGAGAAGACAATAAAGAAGTTCTGTTCTGTAAAATTCATTTCTGAAAATAAGCAAAAGATATTTCAACATTATCTCGTTTTAAGAATAGTTCTTGAACTCCAGCACTGTGTGATAGCTAAACAGCTGTTAACTTTTTAATGGGATAATGTAAAATAAAATAAAATTTAACAAAGTTTTGAGGAAAATTTTGATTTGATTAATAGTCATGATTTTAAAAATCATTTTACATACAACACATTAGAAACTAATTTTTTTTCCTCGCAAATTATGAAAAAAAATTGAGTGATATGTTTTTTTTTTTTTTATAATTTAGGATAATTTTTACTATTTATAAGTAATACAGGAGAGTCCCGAAAACTCGGACTAAAGTGAACCAAAGAGTGGTAGAGTTTGCAAAAATGCCGGGTTATTGGGAGAGGGATTAAAAAGGAGTAAGTACGAAGGTTTCCTCTGAAAATTATGTACTGAACTTATACGTATTGTTTACTTTAGAATATACGACAGAAAATAAACTGCCCAGATATCCTTAAACAAACGAAAAGAATGTATTTTATAAAGGCTTAGAGTGTTTACTACAAGAAAAGGAAAATTAATGAATACTATACTGTATTTTATCTGATCAGACACATCTCAGAAAAACACTTTATGAAGGCAAAAAGTTGTCTATAATGAAATTTAAGTAGCTGACTTTCCAAAGACTGACTACCGTTTTTTAAAAGAAATACATAATGTCTTGCTGTCTTCTGCACTGCACTCAACGTTTTGCTGCTTCATCTTGAATGGGTATGCATGTGGGTTTTTTTCTACCTGCAATAACGTGGCCGGATTATCAAATGCCGAGTTTTCGGGGGACTGTACTGTATTAACATAAATGACGCAACTCCAGAAAACAATACCTTTTTTAGTGTATACCTTTTGTTATCTCCAAAGAAAATGAAACTAGATAATATAATTAAGATTAAGGGATTATATAGTAATATTTAATATAAGACAAGCCACATGTTTCATAACAAAAATGAATACTAAGCATTTCTTTAATTTTTCTCAAATAAAAGTACATTATTAAATGTTTTTTTAACAATCATTAAAGGATTCTGATAGTCCTTTTTTAATTATCATATTTTCTAAATTTCATCACAAAAATTTGAAATTGTTTAATGTAAAAGAATCAGGTTATCTGCACTGTTTTTAGGGTATTTTTTTCTTTATGCTGTTGAAAGGAATTTTGAATCCAAAAGCAAAATCAATGATGCTTGAGTCTTTACTGCTTAAAGTAAAATTAAGGTAATGGAACATATACATGAAATTTTCCGTTCATAAAGCATAAAAATGCATGTATTCTAAAAAAAATTATGGTAATAAAGGAGTATAAAGTTTTTCAAATCTTGTACAGACTATTTTCTAAATTGCATGCAATTTTCTTCTTCTCATGTGTAAGAGGACTGTTTTTCTTATGTTAGGCATCGCTTAACTAAGGGATAGGGAATTTTTTCGTTGTTTTTCCTACAGCTCATATGAATCTCCTTTTCACCATGTGTTCACTTGTCTTTGAATTTCAGGATAACCTATATAATAGAAAAATCCACACCCGGTCATTGAGTTTCGGGACACCCTGTTCATGGTACTCTTTGAAATAGTAATTTAATCGATTGAGTAACAAAATATTATAAATAATTGAATAATTTATGTTACAATGCATTCAAATGAATGAAATTAATAAACCTACAACGGAGAAATTTTATTTTCAAGCTTCTTTAGTGTCCGAGTTGCAACATATTTTCTTTCTAGTACTGATTTTTCATATTACTTTAAATTAAATTTTGCTTTTTATTGTATGCTTCAGATTGAGTGTTCAATCAGTCATTTGAACCAAATAAAAATAAATTGTTTTCATTTATTAAGTGTCTGGTCCATATGTCTATTTTCCTGGCTAGAAATACGGTAAATATTCATGTCACAAAGTTGTATTCCTCATTAATGGCGAGGTTTTTCATATTTAACCTTTGACAATTAATAAAATATATACGTCTCAACAACAATTATAAACAGACGTGATATCTAACCTAATGTAACTTAAAAGTATTTTCCAATATATTGTAAAGAATTGATTTGCAGCGATGATTTGATTGATGGAAAGAGGGTGCTGCTGAATGAAAGAACTGGTTTTGTTTTGAGAGAACAAAAGATGGGGGGAACTGGAGTGAAATCGAGAGAAAGGGTGAAATAAAAGGTTTGAAACTGATTCCTGAAATTATGTCGTGCATATTTGTAAATTATGCAGCATATTGGAAAAACAATAAATGGGATGATCTGGTAAAATGAAACGTAACAATGATTTATTCGTGTGGTTTTTTCCAGTAAGCCCAACTGTCACTTTAAGATAGAACAACTCAATTTGACAAATGAACGACACTACTAAATAGAACATAAAGAGTATTTGAGATAAAGAGTAATTTTTGGGTGGACGGTATCACCATGCTAGGACTGAAAGAATTTTATTCTTTTATTTCTGAATCATCATCCGGGGGATTACAGTTGTTCCTCTAGTATAAGTTATTAGAAGGTTCCTCTTTAGCGAGTTCAGAGGTTGCATCTCATTACAGCAGTGCTTCTCAAACTTTCAATATTCGCGACCTAAGATTCAATCATCATTTTCATCGCGCCCCCTTCCCCTCCATACAAAAACAATGTATTGAATTCAATAATACTATACTTTGACACAAAAGCTACAATACTACTTTACTTTCTTATATGATACCAACGTATATAAACGTCTGGCTCTGCCAAAACATTAATTTTCTAGACGTATATATACGTCTTTCCGAAGTACGACCTTTTCTAAGCACTGCTATTCATAAAATTATTCCGAAGGCTTTGGAATGCAATAAAAGGACCTTGACAGTGTTTGCAAAGGATTTACTCATTTTAGAAGATTTGCTTATTTATTCCTTTTCTCCACCCCACCCCCCAAAAAAACATCAAAACACGCGCACCTATGTGGAAAAGGATGACATTGGGGAGCGAATCACGTAACTTTAAATCGGCAGTTAAAGAATTAGTTATAAATCGTACAAATTATCAAGATAAGCCCATGGGGTCACTGATAATTATCAAACTTGTTCTTAACTTAATATTGTTAAATTAATAATGAAATACATTGCAAATTAAATTACTGATACATTTATAAGTGAATTATATCAGGGTAAATATATATTTTATATCAGAAAGTATTTTGTTTGCTTACTTTCAGTAAATTTATAATTTTTTTTAAATAATCTTTTGTTTTCGACTTTTCAAAATGCTCGCGCCCTCCTCATAAAGTTATCACGCCTCCCAAGGGGGGGGGGCGCTCCACAGTTTCAGAAAAGCTGCATTACAGATAAGTAACCATTAATAGTTTATTAAGTTTTAATAGCTCTTCATTTCGCGTAATCAGATTTAACATTAAATTAATAAAAGTGAATTATTGTGAAATTCTATTAGTAATTATTTCGTGTCTGACTTATTGGCTCCTCAATCACTACTGCGTTTGGATCCCTCGATTAACAGGTTAATGAGAGTGACTTCTACCTCAGCCAACATGAGGAGGAGGGACTACGACACGACTAGGGATATAATGTGCAAACATATATGCAAATGTATATCCTATTGATTCAGTCTTGAATTGGAAAAAGGTCCTTTTAATAATATATTTAATTCCTATTTTAGAGCTTATTGTATTAACGTTAATGGTAAATTTGACTGGAAACGAAGTAAAAATCCAGAACGTAAATGCTCAGATAAAATTAGAATGAAATATAATAAAATTCTTTCACTTTACTTTAAGGTATCCGACTACGTTCGAAACAGTGATTTTCAAAAAGCGCATAAATGGATACTTTTCATGATATTTAGTGTCACTTAGATTAGAAGACAAGTATAAAATTGTTTTAAGGACATTTTGACAAAAAAATATATTTAAATACAATATTTCGGCAAAAAATTAACTTAGAATAATTTTTTTTCCAAATGTTCTCCTTTTGTGAAAAATGCTTCTATTATAATAATATTTTGCCTGTCTATAGCTCAGACCTCTGTACAGAGGCTCAACTAGAATTATTGAAATATACAACTTAGAAGTGGGTTTATCCATATTTTACGACAACAGAGGGCATCAATTTTAAGAAAAAAAGCGTCAATAATTATTTAAATGGGTGGTAACTGAAAATAATGTGAATTTTTCAAAAGTTCTAGTTGAGCCTCTGTAGAGAGGTCTGAGCTATATACAGGCAAAATATTATTAAAATAGACGCATTTTTCACGAAAGGAGAACATTTTGAAAAAAGGTTATTCTAAGTTAATTTTTTGCCAAAATATTGTATTTAAATATTTTTTTTTTTGTCAAAATGTCTTTAAAACATTTTTATTTGCCAAAATATTGTATTTAAATATTTTTTTTTTGTCAAAATGTCTTTAAAACATTTTTATACATGTATTCTAATCTAAGTGACACTAAATATCATGAAAATTATACACTTATGTGCTTTTTTAAAATCACGGTTCCGAACGTAGTCGGATACCTTAATATTGTTAAATTAATAATGAAATACATTGCAAATTACTAATACATTCATAAGTGAATTATATCAGTGTAAATATATATTTTATATCAGAAAGTATTTTGTTTGCTTACTTTCAGTAAATTTATAATTTTTTTAAATAATCTTTTGCTTTCGACTTTTCAAAATGCTCGTGCCCTCCTCATAAAGTTATCACGCCTCCCAAGGGGGGGCACAGTTTGAGAAACGCTGCATTACAGATAAATAACTTAATAGTTTATTAAGTATTAATAGCTCTTCATTTCGCGTAATCAGATTTAACATTAAATTAATAAAAGTGAATTTCTATTGGTAATCATTTCGTGTCTGGCTCCTCAACCACTACTGCGTTCGGATCCCTCGAGTACCCGGTTAATGAGAGTGACTTCCACCTCAGCCAGCATCAGGAGAAGGGACCGCGACACGACTAGGACTGTGATGTGCAAACATATATGCAAATGTATATTCTATCGATTCAGTTTTGGCTTGGAAAAAGGTCCTTTTAATAATATATTTAATTCCTATTACAGAGCTTATTGTATTAACGTTAATGGTAAATTTGACTGAAAACGAAGTAAAAATCCAGAATGTTAATGCTCAGATAAAATTAGAATTAAATTTATTAAAATTCTTTTACTTTACTTTAAAAAATGTAGAGATTGTAATTGCATTTTTCGGCATTGTTAGAATTTCTTAGAATTGCATCAAAGTTAAAGGTAAATTTGACTGAAAACGAAATATAAAAATCCACCTTGTAAAGGTTCCGAGAACAATAGAATGAATTGTAATAAAATGTAGGGATCGTATTTGAATTTTCCTGCTTTGTTACAACTTTTCAAAATATTTCAACGAAAGCTCAAAACTATAAAACCATAAAAATGATTTCCTTGAATTGAATACGTAAGATTGTATAAGGGCAAATGTCAAATCCCCGATTTATTTGGTGCTCTGATCTGTGAAAATACACACGGCTGAGAAGAGTTGAGGAAAGTTTTACGGGAAAGGAAGCTTGTCATCCCGTGTTGCAGCTTGAAAGATTAGGCTATACATTTAAGTCACGTATGACATGTTTCATGAAATGTCATGGGAAAAAGAGCTTCAGAAAATAAGCAATTTGTTTGAATAAACTTATTTTTTAGAGGACTTATACCAGACAATTTGTGATCAAAAGTTAAAGAACTGAATAAGAATTATTCTAAAGAAGATACAGAGAATATGAATTGTTATCAATCGTTGATTTGTATCCAAATAAAAGACTTAAAGAATGAATTATTTCCTTTAACTCTATTATTAGCCCTTATAAGTAATTTTTCCCAGAATGTTTGATTTAATCAAATTAATTGGCAAGAACAATATTTCCTTAGAAGTAAAAGCTATAATATTAAGCTATAAACTAAAAGTAGTTTGTTTTATATTGTTTTGATGTATTTGTGCAAAAGTGTGTTACACACATTACAAAATGTGACGGGTATTTACGTGACTTTCAACAACTGATCCTCATAGGGAGTCTTTGGGCTAGCATTCGCATTTATTTCACAGCCATCCCTCTCAAGAAGAAACCCCGAGATGTAAATTAGTTAGTGTATATAAAGTTAAAGTTTAATAATCGTAAGTCAAAAGGAGCGGAGCATCTGAACGCAGTGTTACTATGGTAAGAATTAGAATTAAACCTTTTGACTTAAGGACAGATTTTGGCTACTAGACTAAATTAGTGAATCCAGAATTATAAGGATAGGATTGATTAAAGCTAAACTAAGCTGATTTCGTGCGCTTATTCACGTAAGGTAGTTGCTTTCTTTATATCTCTCATTCCTAGGGTCCCCTTTTATAGATTACTTGTTCGTGAATATTATAATTGATAATAAGAAATTAGATTTATCATGCAGAGTCTTGGTCATTCATCGTTACTTCCCACAGCTTTAGGTAGACGAGATGATGAGGAAGCGACTTCAGGGGTTATATCATTACAAAGTTCAAATTATCCGAACACGTTCGAAAGGACTTTTTAACAAAACAGCATATTTAAACATTATAAATGCTCTTTTAAGACTCGATACCATTAAATACTAATATTTAACCAACAATATTTACAATAAATTCCATAAATTTTACAAAAGTCACAATTATAAGTGAAATTTTAGCAATATTTTTGAAAAACTTCAAAGCAATTACAGAAAAATGTAATAAACTGATATTAGCAAAAGTATTACTAAAGCAAATTAGATGTACTTATCTAGAAAATGTATTAAAATTTTAATGTTTAATTAAAATGTGAAAATTATAGAGCTGATTGAGTAAACATAAGAAATGTGACATTCTTGATGAGACCATTATTTAAATAACAAATCATAACTCTCAAAAAGTATTCATACAATAAGAAATATTTTAATGATCTCTAGAAAATAACATAGATATCAGGTTCAAAAAGTTTTATAGAAATATATTTGTAACATTTTGAGTTATCAGACTCGTCATGATAGATTTTGAGCAATTTAAATGCCAAATTCTGGTAGATCAAAAACCCACTTCTGGTTATTCTAACTTTATAAAATTGATTGTATAACTTTTATATAAGATTGGCCTATAGGTAGTGGAGAAACAAAACGAAGTATGTTTTGTAAAGCTAAAAGACATCTCTATTCAATAAAGTAAAAAACAAAAAAATCTGTCTTGATCAAATTGGGTAATTTTCAACGGGTTCGGATACCTTAAGTAATTAAGTGAATGTTTACTATTTTAATTAAAATGCAATTGAATAGAACATAGTAAGAAACTGAAAGCTGATTTTTTTTGTGCTGACAAGTATTAAATAGTTCAAAAGGTGTTTTTTTTAAAAATAGCATATATAATATTTATTAAGAGCGTTTGAAGGCTTGGTAAGTATTAACTTAGCTCTCGTATATTTATCGAATAGGCCTTTCTTCAATAAAAATGAGTAAGGCTATTACTAAGCTATCAAATAACAGGAGATTTTGTAAAAAAAAAATAAGAAACTGCTTTATTTTCTTAACATCACACAACGCTGTACTTTATATTGTGATACTATGTAAAGTCCATGAGCGCAGGGTTTCATTTCCGAAAGAAGATTGCATGATCCAGCAAAAATAAGTTAAGAAATGAGAAAAATCTTAACAAAAATATAATAATCCATAAGGTACTAGCATCTAATTTCATAGTATTTTATCGTATACAAAATTTATTTGAGAGCTTACATTTGTGAGAGGTTTTCACCTCTTTCTTGAGCTCTTAGATATGTAGGAGGTAGAGAAGAAACACTCGCCATGATCCAATCAATCTATTTATTGATCACATTATAAAACGACACAAATTCAATTAATAACAGTAAGAGAAGGTCTGGGTGCTAACTGCGAAAGTGGAACAACGACGATAATACACGAAAGATTAGGAGACTATCAAACTCGATCCTTACTTTATAAAGGATCTAATCTATTATCCGATTTTATCTAATATCAATTTAATTTCAGTGATCAATCGTCAATTTAAATCACACTCCTAATAAGAATTTATTCACAATAATTCAATAACGATACCTGTCAGTAGCAATCTCACCTGATTTTTAGTTTATCTAATCTCCTACTATCTATTCTAGTTAGAAAACTTCGACTGTATATAGTAATTTAATTTGCATATCACAATTTTCTTCTTCCGAATGGTTGGTTGTGAATAACGCGACTTGATAGCCCAATGATTTCCCAAGAGGATTAGTGAAATAATCGCAAATAGATCCGTCACACATTTTCCCGCTAATGTAATCTTTCTCTAGCCACATTTACAAACCAATATATTAATATATATGAAACTAATTATTTTTAAAATCAAAGATATAGATCTAAAGTTTAAATGGACTAAATTAATTGTAGAACAATTCACGTATTAATATTACAAAGGTATAATTACAGGCTTATTTCAGTTTGGTTAAAATTTGGTGATTATTGGGTAATTCAGAATTATATCTCACATTTTTGTAAAAAAATTTCTTTTGAGAATTGTATCCATAGTGGAATCAACTGCTACATATATTAGGGTAAAAGTAATTTATTTTAATAATGTATAAAATGCTCAACCTTCAGTGGCGCAACAGCCCACGAAGGCCAAGGCCTACTGTGCCCAAATCAGTATACGTGACCTTGGGCCCTGAAGGGGCATGAGCAAATGATCCGGCTAGGTGGTCAGGCTGAAGCAAAAACCCAAGTGTTAAGTTCCCAAGCAAGTTTGGTTTTCATTTATCGATCCACTGAAGGGATGAAAGGCTGAGTCAACCTTTCCCAGCCCAGGGTTTTAACTTCGGACCTGTACTAACCACTCAGCTACTGGGTTTCTAATATTGTACAAAATTACATAAAAGAGTTATTGAAGTATTAAGATTTCTGTGAGGTGTTTGCTGTTGTTACTAGTGCCCCTTGATCAGCAGAGGCTAGATCAAAGCCCGCGAAATTCATCATGGCAAAGGGCTAAGTGATGCCGTCGTTAGCCATAGCTTTGAGCACCGTACTAATGACAGTACGATTTGGCTCAGTTTCACCCCAATATTGAGACAACACCCTGGGAGTGGTCAGGGGCCTCCCACCTCTCTTACCCTTCCACCAACATCACGAGAGGCAGCTCGACGGCTATTTAAAGTACCCTTATGCCACGAAGGCACTGTACATTTAGAAACATCCATGTCTTCTTCGAGACTCGAACCCAAGCCCATCAGTCAGCGTCGTTTACCACTATACCGGATGGGCGAATGTGAGGTGCTTAATTTGCAAAAAAGTAATTAAAATAAAAAGAAAAAAATCGCAACAAACTCAAATCATAACCATCATTTCATATATGATACATTTTAAGGAATATTTTTGTAATAAGTACCTGAACTATTTTTTTCAATTTCACAAACATATTTTAATGTCAAAATATAGATAGCATAGATAATTAGTATCTTTGTATTTATATTTAATTGAATACATTTGTGTTTCAATGTGAAAAATATTATATTCAACATTTATTAATTATCATTATTATTATTAAGATTAATTAGCAATATAAATATTTCAAGCATATATACATCTCACATCCCTCAAAAATTATGATTGTATTTTGAGTTTTTCATCTCTAAAAAATACCTTAAATTTGAATCTTATCTTTCATATATATATAAAATACCAAATAATCTTATATTTAAAAATGAATTTTCTTATAAAGTCAATTATGATAAATTTATAAATTAAAAAGTGATTTTTTTATAATAAATCGATCGTTAATAATGATGCCAATTAGGAATCGGAACTTAGTTGAAAACTGATAGTTTCATATTTCGTTGAAACTCACTATTTATACTTGTTAGAACTTCGAAAGTATTCTTTCATAAGTAACAAACAACACCTTCCACTCTATTAATAATTTATAAACTCTTTGCTTCATCATTGATTTTAAGCATTAAAACTGCATAGAAATTTTTCAGGATTTTAATTGAAAGTTGGAAATTAAAACAAATCTTCTCAAACAACCCATTTATCTATCACATTATATTAATCCTATTAACTCTTGTCAAAGTATTTTAAATTACTTAAAATACTTCGTAATTAGAGAATAACTAAAATTAAAAGGTTCTGTAAAGTCATTATCCCTATTAATTCTGAATACTTTTAAATATTCAGATGAGAAAATGACTTACTTGCTGGTGATTACTATTTTACATACTGAAATGGATGAAAGGCAAGCTTACCTTTAGAAAATATTTCGTGACAGTTTACAAAAAAAGATAATACTATTTAGAGCCAATTAAAAATTCCTATTACTGAATCCATTAAGTTTTAACTCTTCCTTAATGTTTGTTTTTTCTGCAAAGAAAATTGATTTTTTCGTTAAAGAGTCTGGATTGAAATAATTTCCATATCGCTGAAAAGGACGGAATGTGTTTACATCAGGAAAAAAAATAATAAATTACTTGCCTAAGTACGCGTAAAAGTATTTTTTCTCACCTGAAAACTCATCAACTTTTGAAAACTTCTTAAGTTTCGTTCGTTGCAGAAGTATGAACTAAAATTACTTTTAATGGAGTATTTTATACTTTTTTCAAATTCATTAAAGGAAAAAAAAGTATGGTGATGGGTAACTTAATCATTGTGGAAGCGTTGTCAAAAAAGTAAGAAAAAGTATTCATATCGACTCTGCTCGTATCTCTGATATATTAATTAAATTACGTTTTATCATTGAAAAAGATGGAGATTCATTAGTAAAGGCATTTAATAATGTAAAAAAATTTTGGGTATTATAATTATTAAACTTAATCAATAATTTGAGTTACTTTTGCTCATAATTCATAAGTATATAGACTGCTGTAAATACAAAAGTTTTCGTAAAATTAAACTTTTCACATTTCGTATATATTCTTGCAAAGATCAATAGACTTTAAAGATATACCTTAAAACGAAATGAAGAAACTTCATGTAGAGCTATTAAATTGTGTAAAATTGTATGAAAATATTTTAGAAGTAAAGCAATACATTTTATGTAGTTTTAACTGTTTTGTTAAAGCGTAAAGAGGTAAAAATAAAAGTATCAATCCAGATTTTCATGATATTATTTTTAAAACCAAAAATTTACAATATTTTTATTAAATGCTACAACTACGAGGGTTGGGGCAAAAGTTATGGCAACTATTTTTTTTCTTGAAGATACCAGTTCGGTTGGAAAATATGACATATGCAGACGAAAGGACAAGGTGTTAACTACATGTGTGGACAATGAAAAATTGTAACAATCTAATTTATTACGGTAGTATACAGGGCAACAAGGAATTCACTGTGCAAAAGAACGACAACACAGTACACATAAAGTGGACATCACAAACCTGGGTCTAAAGACCCTCAATGTAGACCCCTGCTACTGTCACCACACTTTGCCAACGATGTAGGAGGCTTTGAATACCATCAGCCTCAGCATTTGTCGAACCATGTGTGAATCTGGTCACCTGTTGGCACACAGCATTAGCTATGTTCTCTCGTGTTGCAAACCGTCTACCTCGTCTTGGTTTCTTAATCTTGGGAACGAGACCAAAGTCACAGGGCGAATTTCTCCCTTAGAGAACAGCTATTTTGATGTAAGTGTGCTGCTCAGGACGGGTTACTTTCATCTCACACGACACTCACCAACTGACTGATTTTACAGCCCTATCTGTGCTACTACCAGCTATCACAGATCCATCTGTATTTTGCATACACACTATGCCTGCCGAACTTCCACATGACACATATATGTTTGTGACCCATTCTACAAGAAAAAAATAGTTGCCATGACTTATGCCCCATCCCTCGTATATTTGAATTTGATTTCTATAAAATTTATATTTTAAAGTATACTGCAGTATCGTGAGCCCTTAAAATTAATTTATTACTTGATAGCCAGAAGGAACACACAAAAGATATTAAAATTATTAATTAATTAAAAACAAAAGTTAAATGCATCTTTAATAGTGCTTATATTCACAGTTTTTCGCAGGAGAAAAGTTCAAATTCGGTTTAATATTCGATGGCCTCCCGGGTGCGTCTGTCCCCGCAACCCCTTTTGCTGACATCGTTCTAGATCACTCGAGCGGCTGCATGGTAGACTCCGACACTCCGTCATTAAGAACTCATCTCAGTTCCTTTCTTGGTCCTTGGGGTTTGACTGCCCCACATACTCTATCGCGTGTGTTCGAAGAAATAGAAAAAAAGTGCTCACGCAGAAGATTGAAGAAGAATCTTGTCAACTTTCGAGTCGATCCTTTAAAACAGTGTTCCCCAACCTTTTTATCGCCGCGGACCGGTCAACGTTGGATAATTTTACCGCGGCCCGCTGAGAGGGAGGACGTTGATTGTTTATATTTTAGACTATTTTGATTTAATAATTTTATTTTAATTGTATTTAAACGTACCTTTAGAATAAAATATAACTACATCAAAAATGAATATAAAGTGATTTAACAAGAATTATAAAGTGATTTTCACAAAAAGTAGCCTAAACCCAAGAAAAATATGCCGTAGTAAATAAAATGAAAATAATTAAATGTGTGTACCAGTAGTATTTGATCCACAGACCGGTACCGTTCCGTAGACTGGGGGTTGGAAACCACTACTTTAAACCACTTGCTGTTGGGCCACTTTCACTTCCCCAATAAACTCTGATTGGCTAGGTTAGCAAATCTGTACATTGCATTCATCATCTTTGTCCCAAATCCATTGGTTCATTAATACAAAGGGCTGTTGCCGTTCCTCGTAAATCATATGGAGGGACAAACATGATAAATAGATGACAGAATTGCTGATAAATGTAATTTATTCAGATGCGTAGTTCTTTCAAAAGTAACACAGTGAAATGCGTTTAACATGAAAACGCCTAAGAAGAAATATCGAATAACACGAAGTAATAAAACGGTCCCTCCAATCCACTATGCATTTTCATCTAATTTTTTTTTCTCTTAATTTGAACTGAAAATAGGTTAACACGAAAAGATTTGCTTTCTGGCAATGAACAAAATATGGAAAACCCAGCTATGCAGGCTAGATTTAAGAGGGGTGTAAATTGAATAAGAGGGAGTGTTTCTTGTTTCGTAGAAAGGAGGCTATAATTTGACTTTGATATACTCTCAGAATAGACTGTGACACGAGCCAATTTTGTTTATATAAGCTAATTTCAATCTCCATCCTTACAAACACCACACGAAAACCTCTTATCTCTCATCAATTCACTTCGAAATTCGTTCATGAGTACATCGAACTAAAAATCAGCGAGTTTCGTTCGATTTTTTTTCTACTTTTAAGGAATTTTTTTTCTGAGCACAGTAGCAAAAAGCTCAAGGAGAAAGCAAACAACCATTTCGCTTTCAATGAATATGGAGCTTCTTAATGGGATTCACTCATGTGATAAGTTCAAAAAATCAAAAAAAAAAAATTTTTTTTTTCTTTCGTAAATTGCTTTTTTAATATGTCTAGAATACGGTGGTAAAGGGAATTTTTAAAATTCGAAGTCGTTATAAAGAAGAAGGTGTTAGACAGCTGTTCGGTGCGCTAAGTTAAGATTTTCATTGTTTAAATCGGATTTTAAATTTTAAGCGGGTTTTTCTCAGAACTGTGTTTTTCAAACTTCCCTCCATCCTATCTCAAGAATGGTTCGACCGAATGACCTCAAATTTATAGGGTAGACACAGCACATATATTAACACCAAATGAACTACGATCATTCCAAAATTCAAAATATTTCTAATTTTTCTAACAAAAACATAACAAAGCCCCCCATGAAATTCGAAACTTTTTCTTCAGAAGTCTACCAAAAATCAAATTTTTGATATTTTCAATTGAGTGTTGTTCATTTTGTGCATTCAAGCTTATAGATTAAAACGCCGTTAATTTTTTTTTTATTTCAGATAAGCCAATCAGCTGGAATCGTGGAGGAAGTGAACATCCTTTTTTTCGAGGCGGGTGTGTTCTTAGCGCTATAACTCACGTTCTATTGGATATTTTTAGTTAAATATTCGGATACGTACTCTTAAGATACATATAAATAAATGATAGAAAATATAAAGTTCAGTTTTTTTATTGTACAAAAAAAAAAAAAAAAATTCCTTAAATTACTTAAAAAACAGGCTGTCACATGGGTGAACTCCCTTAAGAAAGTTGATCAAAAACTGAAATGTGTAAAGATTTTGATGTTGCTAACTCTACTTTATCAACAATAATTTTAAAAAAAAGAAAGCAAAGTACGTAAACGTTTGAACGGTTTTTATTAAATTCATGAAAATATACACATATTTATATAAATGAAATGTACTCCAAGACTTCATTTTTTGGATATATGTTGTTTTTTTTTTTTTTTTTTTTTTTTTTTGCAATATTATTTTACACGAAATTTTTTTAACACGAAAAAAATTTCAGTCCCCCTCAGTTTCGTGGTAAACGACTTTTACTGCATATATTTATAAGAATTTTTATATAGTTAATTGATTAGGAGTGTTTTTGGGAAAACGTTATAAGATTTGTAATTTTGAAATATTTATTTTATTTGCTTTATGGGAGTTGCTAAGGCTGTCTTCGCTTAAAGTTTAAGAACAGGACCCTGAGTCGAAATATCTTTTCACAGATAAAAAGGTATTCCAACATTATTTTAGATTCCAGTTTCGCTATCCTGCAAAGCGTGCAGCATATTTCACCATACTACTCATTTTTTTCTCAGTTGATCCCTTTTTTCAGGTATAAAACCTGTTTCGCATTTTTCTCCTATTTCATAATGCTAAATGAGCTTTCCTTTAAAGGGACATGGTACGATTTACGCAAAAATTTTTAATTTCAGGATTTTTAATATTTTTTTCGTTTCCTCCTATGTATGTATACTATGTTAAACATATTTTGTGCTCAAAATTTCATTAAAAGCTAGCTATGTATTTTTTTAAGGAAAAACTTGAAATTTTTGAAGTGATTTTAAAATGCTACTTCTACAAAAATTGACGTACACGCATGAAATTTTATTTACAAGTACGTCAAACTATGTATTATAAAAGTTGGTATGGGTTTTGCGTTAACGTGATTGGTATTCTTACAATACTTCTTTTTATGAATGTTTATTGAAAATTCCTTAAAAAATGTATAAATTCTGAGTTTAATTATTTTTAAAAAAATAAATATTGCTTTGATTCAAAAATGCATACCAACTATTGTTACATGTACTATTGGGAATAGGTAAAAAAAACTTTCAAAGCATTAGTTAAAATAGTTATTTTATCTTTCTGAGATAAGTCAGTTTAAAGTTTTGATTTGCCTTAGGGATGTGAATAAAAACGAACGTAAAAGCTATCATGATTCTGCGTTTTTTAAGTTTAGAGCTTTCAAATTTTGTGAGGTTATAGGAAAGTATATAACGAAAAATTTAGGCTAAAAAAATTAAATTTGATTTTTTGACCGATTTTGGTCAATTGAATCGTACTGTATCCCCTTAACATTTATTAAAGTATCCGACTACATTCGGAACCATGATTTTGCAAAAGCGTATAAATGGATACTATTTATGATATTTAGTGTCACTTAGATTAGAAAATGTCCATAAAATTGTTTTAAGAATAGTATTATAATAAAAAATTATTTAAGTACAATATTTTGACAAAAAATGAACATAGAATGACCCATTTTCAAAATATTCTTCTTTCGTGAAAAATGCTTTTATTATAATAATATTTTGCCTGTATATAGCTCAGACCTCTGTACAGAGGCTCAACTAGAATTTTTGAAATATATAACTTAGAAGTGGGTTAATCCATGTTTTACGACAACAGAGGGGAAAAATTTTAAAAAAATAACGCCGATAATTATTTCAATGGATTGTAACTCTGGAAATAATGTGAATTTTTCAAGCATCATATTTGAGCCTCTGTATAGAGGTCTGAGCTATATAGAGACAAAATATTATTATAATAGAAGCATTTTTCACAAAAGGAGAACATTTTGAAAAAAGTTTATTCTAAGTTAAATTTTAGCCAAAATATTGCATTTAAATAATTTTGTTTTTGTCAAAATGTCCTTAAAACAATCTTATACATGTATTCTAATCTAAGTGTCACTAAATATCATGAAAATTATCCATTTATGTGCTTTTTAAAATCACGGTTCCGAACGTAGTCGGATACCTTAAGTTAAAAAATATTCATTCATGGAAAATTTTGAAATTTCAAAAATGCTGTGTTACAAATAAATGTATAAAATACAATGTTAAGAATTTTCATGGAAATCGGGAAATTTTTCTGTTTGGAAATGTGCTTTTTTTTTTTTTTTTATTTTTTTTTTTTTATTATTGTTTTTTTTTTTTTTTAGTTCAGGCTCTCGTATATTTGGCGGAGAACAAAATATCTTTTTCTTATCCAATTATGTGAGATAGGTTTATGATAGAATTTTCATATAGTTTATATTAGTTTTATATATAGTTAGCAACTCTTAATACATTCTTTAATAGTAATGCAATTTCATTATCTAAATATTAAGTGATGATGAAGTATAAATTACAAATACTAAAAAATGTAAAGGATATTACTTTCATAGAATAAAATTCCTTTTAGAATACTTTGAAAAAATGGCACGATCAAAAATTTCCGTGAATGGTTTCTTAATAACATGGGGAACATTATGCATATTATTGAACATTATTATTATGAATTATTTGAACATTATGCTTGCTAAGATTTTCAGATCGAAATCATGTCATTATTAATATTGTATTTTGTTTATGTGTATTTTCAATATCATAATAAAACTACATATACTGCTATTTATTTTTGCTCAAATTTGTGTGTGTTTTTTATTTGTCTCCCAAATTTGTCTTTCTTTAGTTGAAGAATGGATAAATTAATTTATTAAGGTGTTTATTTGAATATTTTACATTTATCCAAGTTTGAACTCTACTCCTTATTGTAAAAGGACAGAAAAACCTTAATTCCACACCTTTTTATGCCTTACATTTACATTCTTATATTTATAAAATGTATTTTTCTTAAACATTTTGATTGAAATTGCTCTTCAATAACCATTTTGATTAAATATATGTTACAGTGTGCTGAAAATTTAAAGAGAGTGCTTAAGTAGTTTCAAATCTACAGCAAATATTCCATCTTCTTTCTGATACGTACAAGAAACTATTTCCTTTAAGAAACATAAGAGCAATGCTGTCAAAGAAAGTGCAATATTTCCACTAAAATATGTTTCTATGTCTTTGAAATATTTCTTTTTCCCCGTTACGCTTTTTTAATACTTGTTTGCTTGTTTTTCCCGGATGGCGAAAGAAAAAAAAGTTACAGGATAGAAGCGAAATGTATAAATGCAGAAAAAATAAATAAATATATATTCGTGTTGGGTTCTCAGAAAGTTGTGGTACTTTATTTCGATGTTTCCAGATACGTCGAAATGTTTTACAGTGGTGACACTTTTTATATTACTTTAAATAAGAGCTCTAGAAGAACATTTTTAAAATAAAATAGAAACAAAATGAAACCAATATGTTTCAGTTAGTAGTTTGAATGGACATTTATTTTAATGTCCGTATATAGTCTCTATTTCAATAATAAACTATATCTATAATTATTTTTTAAAATTAAGGGATACGTATTCTATGTACACTACCTATTCGAATTATTTAAAAAAGAATTATTAAAAAGATATTACTTATAAGTGTTTTAGATAAGTTTGAAAACAATCTTGTGTAAAAGAAAGTAAATTTAAATGATTTTTAATTATTAGATATGTTACCGTTAAAGCTCGAAAGCCGTTTATGTGCAGACTAACATTTCCTTTCCGTTAGAAATTTTCATTTTACGTTGACTCATCCCAGAATAATGCATCTTAAACATTTAGGAACAAAGTGGCAGAGGCGGTAAATATATTCGATAAGACTCCATAATTTTTTCGCATGATTTGTACATTCATTTCGTTAATTTCAATAATATTTAAAACTATTCGTGATTCTTTGTACTGTAGTTTTTCAATTGATTCATGATTGAATTATCAACGAATGTGCTGATTGTTCGATTGTATTAACTTGATTTTTTAGAAATAAAAAAAAAAAAAATAAATTCTAATTTATGCATACAGAAACGTTACTGCTGTTCCACCAAAGATCTTTTTTTTACTTTAGCGAGTACCTTTTAATTAAGAACATATGTGTTATTACATTTAATTACTGATAGAGTCTGCTAATTGTACCTGAGTTTTTTTCCCCCTTTGAAAAATTACTGCAATTACATTGCTCTCGGTGCGTTACGCCTCTGCTAAAATAAATTCAATGCTATCTATCACCATAAAAGCTTCTAAAAGAAAGAATAACTTAAAAGTCGTCTAGAAATATTCTAAAAATAGGGGAAAATAATCGAATCACAAGAGAAAATCTCGCTAAATAGAAAAGAGTATTTTTTTCATTCATAATTTGGGTTCTCAATTCTATTGTTATATTTCTTTTTGAAAGAATTTATGCTTTTTTCAGGTTTTATTGAGGAAAAAGACGAAAATATTCACTTTCAAAAAATATGTTTAACCCTGTAGTTCAATCGTAACCCTGTATTACTTATCTGCGAGACTCCCTATTATATGTATAGATTTGGGGTTTTTTTCCTACTATTAGATAGATACTTCTTTTATACGAAAAAAAATCTCTTTCTTTTCTTAGGCATTCCATTATTCCGAATTTCTATGAGTTAAAAAGTTATACATATAACTTAACTATTTGTAACTTAAAAAGTCAAGATGATAATTAGAAATATTTTCTGTTTTGTTTTCTGAAAATCCAATATTTATTCAAAACTGTGAATCATAGTCCAAGAAATCATACTCTTCATTCCAGATATATTTTGTACTTCATGGAATTCCCAACCATGATATATAAACTATTACTTTCCTCTTCAAGATCAAAAATTCACAAGAGAATATCAGCTACTGAGTGCTGAGCACAATTTTTCTTCCGTAAATGTAGTCTCTGTAGGAGGGATCATAACCAATCTTCCTAACTTTTAATGGATATATTCCCCTGGAATCCGATCACTCAGGTATTGGGAAGAGAGGCTTAAGAGTCAACAGAATCTTTCGAAATATAACTGGATGCTTATAAGCGGAGAATAAATGCATTTATATTTTTACCCAAGTACTAATGGCTCAGCGTTCGAAGTATCAAAACCCACTGTTGAATTTTGCAATAAGGCGTGTTCTATAACTTCGGTTATTCATAATCATTTGCTTATGTTAAGAAATAGTGCTAAAATATTCTTGGGAAATAATCCTGAGTTAATGCTTATATTAAGTGAAGGCCCCTGTAGGTAACATTATTTTTTAATAAACAATATGCTTTTTTTTCAATAAGATAAGTTGAGACACATTGCAAAAAAACTCTTTGTTGAATTTAATTTTTTATATAATTAATTTATGCAGGAAACTTGCTACTTCGAAAATTAAATGAAGATCATACAATACATTATTACTTTAAACAACTTGCATTTTAGGTTTGAAGGCATGACAGTTAATTTATTGTGTTATTGTTTCAAAAAAAGTGTAGGTTTAATTATTAATTAGTATTGGCATACCTCATTATTTAATTTCTTTTTCATATGATTGCAATAAGTGAACATTTGTTTCTTCAGATAGTACTTTCTATTCTACATCTTTAAGGGTAGTTATAATTTTATATTTTTTTTAAATATGAAAAATACGGAATACACATACAAATATATATCTGGATGACTTATATGAAAATTTCAGAGGAGAATTCGTTAAAATACAAAAAATACGATACAGAAAGATGTATTTGTATTACTTTCTGAAGATAGCTGGATGGTGAGTAGGTTTCCACAAGTTTTTATTTTAAGTAAACAGTACTGGAACGTTAGATTGAAAAAGATAATATATATTTATTTATATATAAAATACATATACTCTGAAGGAAAAGTCTATTTAAAATGCTAATTTATTTCATATCATCTTTTCATTCTTGCTTTAGCTTTTGATAAATTGTTTGCCAAAGCCAAGCCAAATCGTTTAGCTTGAAAAAACTATATAAGATTATAATTAATGTTATACTTATCTTAATAATACTAATGACAATATATATGTACTATACTTAATAATATACTTAAATAATATTGCTTATTATAAATATACAAGAGGTGATCAGAAAAAAGGTTACAAGACGAATAAAGAACTATTTATTAACAATAGACAAAAAACACAAAAGGGTAATAAGATGTATTTGTGTTTATCGCATTTAGATATAATCACCAAGTCTATTTAGGCATTTATCAGAAAGCAGAACCAACTTGTTTAACCCGTCTTTGTGTCCCGTTATCATATCTCAGTCACAGCTCTGACGAGATTTCACAGATATACCCGTCCATCATTTCGAACAATTTCTTCAATTCGTGCCTTGTTGGTTTCTGTTGTTGAAGAACCTTACCGGCCGTTCCCTGCCATACTGCGGTTTTCAACATCCTGCCTACCTGATTGAAAAAAGTGACACCATTTCGCTACATGTTGTCTGCTCATTGCTTCTTAGCCATAAACTTCCCCGATTTGATTGTGTATGTCAGATGTGGACACATTGTGCAACGGCCCCCCCCCTCCCCTAGAGTGCCCTTCTCTTTGATTATCTGGGTGAGCTAGAGGTGTAGGATTAACGAAAGAACTAGAAGTTTCCATGTTCTTAATATGGCTTTATTTAGAACTTAAACGTCTAACAGATTAGATAATAATAATATATGTGAGAGAATCTACGATTACAAAGCACACAATACAGATAAAACCGAATTAACTTAACCCGGACCACTATCACACAATAACTGACAAGCCTAAACTCAATTCCAATAATATCTCAGATCCTAATATTAAATAGTCAATCCTACCTAAACTTCGATCACCAATCCAAACTTAATGAAGTTGTGTATTTACTCGAGTGCAATGGTATGCACCTTGACCTAATGGCTCTATCTTCTGCATAACCTCTGTTGACTGTCACTTCAAAATTAAATCACGCACTTTCTTAGCATTCCCCAAATTGCCACCTCACTTACTCTAACTTCTGATATTTAAAAGCTTTCTAATTGGCATATTTTATTCACGTTTCACTTCTTGGGTTTTGGTTGGAAAAGAGTTGCCATTTATTTTGGTCCCAAAAGAACCCAAAGGACATGTTAATGAAAAGACGAATGAGCCCGTCAAAACATTATTGGGCCGTAAGAATCGAATCACGGCTCGTACTTTCAAACGAGACCAATTTCCTAAGCGCCTTGCCATTTCGCTTTGCCTGAACCATCTGGGAACTTGCACTACCACCACGAACTAACTGTATGACAAGTAGTGTCATTTGTCTTCAGTCTGGGGAAACAAAATTTCTCCACAATATGTAGTTTTTAAATGCGGTGGCTTGTAACCTTTTCTTCTGATGATTCCTCGTAATTATTTATTTATAATCTCGTGTTAGGCTTATTTGTGCGTAAAATTTACTTCACGTTTTATACAAATGAGAGAGGAAATTCTTATGATTATATATCGTAGATTTATAGAAATGTTATGTATATACAACACAGAAATACATTTATTTTGAAATAATATCAACTTAAATGTAAGCTTGGATTATTTTAAAATATGATTTGTTTGTTTTCTTAACCAAACATTTGTACGTTAAAAAAAATATTCCATTGAGTAAAGAAACCCACTCACAAGGACACATTATTCTTGACACCTACACCCAAAAGCTAGTACCTTATATTTGCGTTCCCATTTACTAAATTATTCAGTAAATCTTACCGCCCACATGTTGATGCTGGATAGAATATTATGCATATCTTATGAACACATAAGTCTCTGCATATTTTATGTGAAGTGAAATGTATGAATATGCAAAAGTGGCTTCAAAAAACATCAGATTTTTATCCAACCCACATTCTGTGTGAAGTCAAGTATTTCCTGTGTGAAATTTCACAAAATATAGCTTGGAGGATAATGAAATAGTCCTTCAGTTTCTGAGACTCACTCCCACTCAAAAATTCCCAGTGAGCAATATCTTTATTTTATTTCGACGAAAATCTCAAAGGCATTGAATGAAATTGAGCATTTCTAGCATATCGAGAGTAAAAGGAGTTCAAGATATTGAAAGCTCTCTGATACAGAAAAGAAATTTTTTTAAAATGGTGATGGTATTTCTTGAGATTGAAGTATCAGAGGGCTCAGTTCCATCTTAGATTTACATAATTTTCTTTTTCATTTTGACAAATTTTACCTTTTACTTTTGACTTGTCATCTTTTAAACATTCTTTTTTTATTTATGGACTTTAAAATTATTCTTTAGCATTTTACGGAATGTTTATACTTAAGAAAATGATCTGAAATTTAAATTTAAACACAATGCTGCTATAATATCAGAAATGTAATTTTTTTAAAATAGATATATATAAATTTTAAAATTGTACTACTTTTGGATTTATAAATATTTTGGCACGAAATATTTTTGTAATATTCGTAATACTATTTAGTTCTGTAAAAGACATGCTATGTTGGTACATAGACTAAAATTTTTAGTGAAAAAATTCAATATCTCATATGATCTATTTTTTTTTTGTTTTTTTGCCAAGAAATGTTTTCAATTTAATTCTAAGGTAGATATTTTTTGCAACAGTAATTATATGTAACACATAGAACAAAATGGAAATGATTGGTAAGTATGTGTTGGAAGAAAATCATCTTCATTGCGTTGATGTGTTGAGAAATATAAAGTGAAAAGAACAACTTTAAAGTAAATAATTAGGAAAAATAATTATTTTAAGCTTCAATTAACTGAAAATACCATTTTTATACATTAGCTATAGAGTCTTTTTAAAAAATAATTACCTTTTTGTATAATTTCAACAAATATTTTTAAAAATTGATCCCTTTATTTTATTAACAAACAATTAATGAAAAAGGTTTTAAAAAATTCTTTATATATATAACAGCCCTAATTCTAACATGTTTTACTTCACACATCAGTACATTATATTTTTATCAAAAACGTATGCTGAATAAGAACTCAAATGCTAAAGTTATTAATATTCATTGCCTTAATTTGAAAGTCTCTTACTTGTACACATTTTACCAAAAAAAACCCATTATTGTAATATTTCAGAAATATTTTGCTTTATGTGTCACAACCTTATGTTTTTAGTTGATGTTTCTCTTTTTATAAGTGTTTCTATGTCATTTTACGTAGATGCTGTTTTTTATTTTTTATTTTATTTTATTTTTTTTTTTTTTGTATAATTCTAAACAATTCTATACGGCAGTGGTTTTCAATTTTCTTTTTTTTTTAAACTCGTGGAACTCCTAGAACATGAAGGCGTTTTCATGAAACAACTAGGACTAGGTAGTGTTTTCGTGGAACCCCAACAAACATACATACTTAGAAGCCTATGTCTCAGAATAATATTTAAAGTAGATCAACGCGTTATAGACACTTTATGTAAAGACAATTAAAAAATTATTGATAAAAAATTCTAATGTAATTCTTTAATATAATGTACCAGGGTGGTCTGAGAAGTTTTCGACCTAACAAATATACAAGACGTTTTTTCTGAATTTTTCTATTTATTTTTCAACATATTCTTCTTGTAACTCTCTCTCTCCTTGCACTTCTCCTAACGATGCTTTCATCACTGTAACCCGTCCAAATAGTACTCGGCGTTTTTCTCTGCAAAATAGTTGTTCACGAAGGGGATTGCCTCTTCATTTGACGAAACACTATGTCCTCCGAGCGCAATTTTTAGACGAGGGAACAAAATGAAGTCGCTTGGGGTTATATCTGGTGAGTAAGGCGGATGGTCAAGCATTTCAAACCTTAATTCAGGGGCTTTCCCCATTGCAATCGCTAAGGTGTGAGACAGTGCGTTGTCTTGGTGAAACAGGATTTTCTTTTTCTTCAAATGTAGCCGCTTTTCCGCAAGTTCTGCCTTCAACTAGTCAAATAATGATGTGTAGTATGCTCCTGTAATGGTTTTTCCTTTTTGAAGATAATCGATTAAAATAACTCCATGACTATCCCAAAATACAGTCGCCATCTCTTTCCTAGTAGAAAAAACCGATTTTTTTAGCCGTTTTCCCCTTTACAGTCTACTGTTTGGACTGTATTTCTGTTTCGGGCGTATAATGGCGTATCCAAGTTTCATCTACAGTAATTAATTGGTGCCAAAACTCGAATTTATTGCATCTAAACTGGGCCAACAGAGCGTTGGAAATATTCATTCGAACACGTTTTTGGTCTAACGTGAGCAAACGCGGCACCCAACACGTGGACAGCTTTCTCATGCCTAAATGTTGATTTAATATGTGACAAACGCGTTCTTTTGAAATGTTCATAACCTCTTCTATCTCTTTCACTTTATTTCGGGGGTCGTCTTAGCACCATTTGGGGAACTTTGGCGATGTTTTCGTTAGTAGTTGCAGTATTTGGACGTTCCGAAAGCTCATAATCTCCCAAGATTTTACGGCCACGTTTAAATTCAGCTGCCCAAAATTTCACTGTGGTAAATGATGGTGCAGAGTCCCCATATACACAGAATCCAACACATCTTTGATTTGCGTAGGCATATCGCCTTTCAAAACCAAATATTTTAATGACAGATTGATACTCAATTTTGTCCATTTTCACAAAAACATCACATCTCATCTCACTTAAACGACTCTTATATAACAACTGCGAGTCCAAAATGGCTGAAACTTTGGTGAGTAACTGTCAATAGATGAACAACAAAATTCTCTAGCTTCTATTGCCATCTTCACATTGAAGTCGGAAACTTTTCAGACCACCCTCTACACATTAATAATATTAATTTATGATCCAAGTGTCATCTGCTCATGAATTTTAATTAGTAACTAGGATACGTGCTTGCTTTTTTTATCATAAAATGTCAAAGTCTAGGTCTTTTGAAATTAAATGCAATCACATTACATATCCCGAATTTTTAATTTGTTTTTATACTTTGTTTTTGAAGCTACAAACGTTAAGAAATATTTTCCCCTTAAACACTTTTCTGAACGGTATTTAAATGTTTATTGCTGTGTGAGAAAGGTTGTGTATTTAGCATGAATTTACAACATAAAATATAGGAGCTGTTCTTATTAAAATTTATATTTTAACATCGAATCTGTTAATAAGTCGTTTCTTCTCCTTCATTATAAGTGTTTTTTTCCACAAATGCAAAAAGGTGCATTTGCCATTAGAAAACTACTTAGTTTTGCTAACTTACGCGTATAAAATTAACTCGCGAAACCCAAGACATTAAACCAGAGAATACTCACAATCTAGTAGGAAGTACATATATAAAGATAAAACGTTTTAATATTCTTTTGTTATGTTATAGTAGAAGTTTAAAAAGTAATGCGGAATAAAGATATTATATAGAGGTAAAATTTTCGGTATTAAAAAATAGGATGAGCTTTAGATACTTGTAATAATACAAACATTATAGAGAATGTGTGAATCTATTTTGCATACATAAAATTTAAGTTTATTTTGATTTTTTTTGTTGCGACTCGTAGAGGGCCTGAGTGTTCCTTAAAGAATCCCAGTGTTCAATGGAATGCACAGTTTGAAAATCACTGCCTTACGGGATTCAAGCACTACACCTAGATCATGCTATAATTTTCTTAGAGGTATACGCAAGGCGTTTTAAGTCTATTTTATATTCGTAAAGAGTTCCTTAAGGTATCCGACTACGTTCGGAACCGTGATTTTAAAAAAGCGCATAAATGGATAATTTTCATGATATTTAGTGTCAGATTAGAGTACATGTATAAAATTGTTTTTAGGACATTTTGACAAAAAAAATATTTAAATACAATATTTCGGCTAAAATTTAACTTAGAATAACCTTTTGTTCAAAATGTTCTCCTTTTGTGAAAAATGCTTCTATTATGATAATATTTTGACTGCATATTGCTCAGACCTTTGTACAGAGGCTCAACTATGATGTTTGAAAAATTCACATTACTTTCAGAGTTACAACAGATTAAATTAATTATCGGCGTTTTTTTCTTAAAATTTCTAACCTCTGTTGTCGTAAAACATGGATAAACCCACTTCTAAGTTATATATTTCAAAAATTCTAGTTGAGCCTCTGTACAGAGGTCTGAGCTATAGACAGGCAAAATATTATTATAATAGAAGCATTTTTCACGAAAGAATAATATTTTGAAAATGGGTCATTCTATGTTCATTTTTTTTCAAAATATTGTACTTAAACAACTTTTTATTTTAATAATATTCTTAAAACAATTTTATATACATTTTCTAATCTGACACTAAATATCATAAATATTATCCATTTATACGCTTTTGCAAAATCACGGTTCCGAACGTAGTCGGATACCTTAAACTCACAAATGGCTTTCATTGCATTGTGTCCAACATGATCTATAGATACATGCAAGCTTTCATTTGAGTTTTGTGCTCCACATTTGACACACTGTCTTAAAATTTCGTTAGAAACTAACCGTTAAAAACCGAAAAGATGAAAATAATAGCATGAATTCCCTAACTTCCCTAAAAAGAGATCTTATCAAATTCACAAATTTTTATTGATTTATATTTTTCAATTGGGGCTTTTATTAAATTCTAATTCGTTGCCAGAGTATTGCGGGCTGGAGTCTCGGTACCACTGAAGACTCACCATATAATGGAGAACTATATTCTCCATTATATGGTGCATCCTATGCATTATATTCTCCTATGCTCGTTTAATCTTTTGAGGCTCACTGCCCTCCCATCGGTGTAGTGGGAAATTAGGAGAAGGGGTGCCATCTCAGATAGTCTTCGTCATTTTATCGGTCCAAAATTGCGAATTCCTTCTCCATTTGCCCTCGTGTTGCTTCAAAGTTCTACGTTAATATAACATACTTTCTCTTTTCTTGACTTTTTGTTCTCATTCATACAAAACATGATACATCAGACGAATGATAGTAATTCAGAGTGTTAATAAGTAAAAATAAAAACGCGATACGCTTATGTTTTTAGGATACCAAATTTCCTTAATGTCTGGGTTTTTTAATAAATTTTATTTAATATTCGTATTTTTTATTTATCCAGGGATTCAGAAAATATTATTAGTGTATTATTTAAAATACAATATACATGAATATATCAAATTTATTTTCTCGTTTTTAACGTTAATTAATGTCATCCTAATGTTCCACTAAAAAATTAAAGAGTATAAGGGATTCTGCGAATTTGATCACGAGAGACTTACAGCGATGGACGTGGTAGTATTCCTCCTTAATTTAAATTAAGATGTTATTTAGGGTTTGTGGAATGAATCACATGTTAAAAGCAATTCGAATTTTCACTCATCTAATTTCTATATTACACCTCTCGGGAAATTTGAATCCCAGTTCCATTAAAACATGAAACAAATCTCATTAGTTCTCACGACGCTATTTTGACACTGAAGCCTTGTAGCGTCTGTATTTTCATGAAACACAAACATCAACACTAGATTACTTTCCCATAATAATTTTTAACTATTGATATTTTTTTATTTTGGAAATGTAAAATTATTTATTTTTTTCCTTCAAATTCTAAAAATCTGTGTTTTATTAGTAATTAATATTATATTTTATACTAAAATTGAATGAGATTCTTAAGAAAAGTAAAATGATTTTAATTACATCAAATAATGCTGTTACTATTTTTAAAATATCATTATCAGTTTTTTGAAAAAAATTCTTGAAAAAAGAAAAGTACTCCAAAGAATTTCATGATGACAAAAGATTTCTATAACTTTGGTTTAGAGTGTGGACATGTGTGGCATATCTTTGATGAAGGTATTTTTCCTTTTAAGCTCCCACAGCGAGGATTAAAATTTATAATGCCGATGAACTAGGAATAATTTCACATTGCTTTATAGTACGATGATTATAAACTCTCGTTCACTCACTCAGAAACAATTACTGTTGCATAATTGGCAGTCTCTTGACTAAGAAATTGATTACATCAGTGCTCCTCAAACCTTCAATATTTGCTACCCAATATTCAATCATAATTTTCAAAGCGCCCCCCCCCCCTCCCAATGCATTCAATTCAATAATACTATACTTTGACACTATAGCTAAAATACTATTTTAACCTCTTAAGTGCCACCGGCGAATATATATATATACGTCTCTCTCAAGCTGTGCATTAAATGCCCCGGACGTATATTTACGTCATTCCGAAGTATGATCTTTTCTGTACACTGCTATCCATAC
>BMAV01017776.1:107049-126836 GCA_019973955.1 Trichonephila inaurata madagascariensis | reverse complement strand
CCCCCCCCCCAATACATGGAATCCCTCCTACGTTGAAAACGGAGACATTAAGAAGCAAATCGCGTAACTGTTAAGCAGTAATGAAGGGATTATATATAAACCTTACAAATTATCAAGATAAGTGTTAATTTGTGTATATAATTTTATATGTAACAAGCCCACACATGGAGTCATTGGTAATTATTAAATTTGTTCTTAACTTAGTATTGTTAAATTAAAATTCTAAAATACACTGCGCTTTAATGATATATCTAGAAGTGTTATATTAGTGTAAATGTTAATTTTGTTTCTTAAGCATTTCGTTTACTTTCAGTAAGTTAATAATTTATTTTAAGACAATAATCTTTTTTTAGTCTTTTCAATATGCTTGCGCCTCCCTATTAGAGTTATCATTAACACCCTAGGGGGGCCCGCCCACAGTTTGAGGAACACTGGATTACATGTTTAAAATCCCATCCCCTCAAATATTTCTTAGAAAACATTATATTCACATTATTTTCAGAACTTTTCGGTATGTTCTTAATACAGAGGTAACATTATTTTAAGTCAAAACAACACGCGTCGAAAACCATAGTCTTTGCTTTCTTCAAAACTCTCATATCAAATCGATCTGATGTAGAGCCATATTTATATACTAATGAGAGAGGTACTAGAGCCATATTGTGGAATGCCACACTATGAGTATACACTTCATAAGTAAATCAGAAGAGTCTACCCATTTATTGTGATAGTAAAGAAGCAAAAATAATACAAGGTATGTAGAACCTAGCATTATGCATTTTTATGATTATTATTCATGTCATTTATATTTTTTCGGTAAGAAGATGAATCCAAAATCAGCAAAGATCGAGAATTTTGAAGGGAGAAATGTCTTAGAAGGCAATTTCACATCACAAAATTTATCAAGTATTTTCCAGCTAAGAGAACTGGTAGACATAACAGGAAAATCGGGATGCTGAAGTAAAACCTCATGACCAAACTGTATTTTATTCAAGATCCACAACGACAAATGAAGATCATTATCCAGCCCTTTCAGCGAGGTTACAGAGAAACTGTTACAGCCTCGCGGCTCTTACGCTAAATCCATGCTACTACTGGAGACCAAATTTCATGGTCTACAGATGCCTGAAGTCTCTAAAAGATGACTATACCCAGAATACCCATTGTTTGACCCCTCTCACTACAGTACAGAAAACAGTGGAATTCAATAGAGTATCACGCGTCTTAGAAATGAGTCCTGCACAATGATTCTCGGAGTTTCTGTATCTGGAAAATATCTACCCGTTCTTCTTAGTGGAAGAAAAGATAGTGAAGAAGTGGATGTATAATGGTTTGAGCTATCATTATGTTAGATGGCCGTACTCTCCTTCATGTGTTTGACAAAGATTCTCTGGCTGTTATAAGGTAAAAAGAGGAAATGTTTAAGTTCTATGTTCAACTTTTCAGAGACTCACTGTTAATGGATGACAACGCAAATGACTTAACTCGGGAGTGGCCAACTTTTTTGGAAAGAGGGCTAATATCTGATAGAAAAACATTTTGTCTGACATTTCTAACTTTTCCAACAATCAATAAAAAAATATAAAAATGTGAAAATGTGAAGAAATTTTACTTATAGGCTTATTATGAAATTGTTTTGTAAATAGCACAATTTTTATGCTTCTTTTTTACTATAGTGGGAATTTAAAAATAATATAATAAATTAGACAAAAGTACAAAATTAGGTTTTATTGTTATAATAGACTTATAGGTTCAATTGGATAGGTTAGGAATAAAATAAAAATGAGTAACTTGAAATTTAATTCTAAATAAAATTTTTAAACAGGCAGTAATTGCTTAATGTAGCTTTTATTTTTTTTTACCAAGTAATATATTATAAATAGTTTTCTCTCTCTTAAAGATTCTATGAAAATTAGGTTGTTTTAAGTGCATTGTGCAATGTTTTGATGTTATTATATTCGGAATAGAAAGTATTGTTTACAAATCCATGTTGATCCAAACCTACAACATCTGTTAGCTAAATCATGTAAATTTAGAAAATTGCTTGTTGGTTCAAAATTCAATATGACTCGACTCCAATCACTTACAGTGGAAATAAGTTCCTTATATTTGCCTTTCAGTGTTGTGCGGTGCTGGTAAATAATTTTGGTTTCCGTTTCAGATGAATATTAATTAACGTTTTGCAGAAACATTGATAAGACATTTTTAAATATATATATAGATTAGCATTTTTTTATCATCTTAAAAATCACCTAACCTAGCACTGAATGAATCCTGCAAAAACGGATATTCATGTTTTAAGTCTATCATAGTTCGAAGTATTATAAACTTTGGTAGATAGTTCCTGCATTAAAGGGAAATGTGTTAGTCCTTTTTTTTTATAAAAGTAAAAGTTTGTTCACAAAAGAAGAGATATGACCAACTAGGGTAAAAAAAATATAATTTTTCTCCTGAAATCTGAAATTTAAATTATTTAAATTCCTCATAAAATTGGTAAGAAATGCCAAACTACATAGTTAATCTTCATTCTTAAGTAGACAGGGCTTACTCGGGGGAAGGGAGGGGGACAGTTCATGGTTTCCTTTCAGTTATTTTCCAAATTTCAAAATCTGACACGTGCAATTACTTTGGAAAGCCAGTACCCCCAGCATTAAAGATCATTCTCTAAATGATAATTTTCTATTGTATTAATTAATTAAACTTATTTATAATAAATTTTGAAAGAGAGTCGATTTCAACAAACTTGTAAAATAAGCTTGTCCTTTAGTATTCTTTTTGAAATCTTTTAATTTTCTAACAAGTCTTCGAGTGCAAATGTTACATCTCCACCGTACCACACTGCGGCACGCGTGCCGTGGGTTGGCCACCCTCGCTTAACTTGTCGAAAAAGTAAGGATATTTGCCTCAAAGATTGGCTAATCAGATATGCTGCCCCTCACGCTATATAGGCTATAGGAATATATAGGCTATAGGCAATCAATCGTCTCAAACAATTCTATTCGAGAACCATTCCAGTGTTGAAATCTACCCGGCTGCAGAAGTAAGATCGACTGTCAGAGGGTCACTTTAACTGTATCCCGTCCAATATATCGTCGCACAGTGTGACATGTCTGACTGAGACAGCACACCACACAACATGTTATACTCATTTCCCTGTCTAGAATTTTGGACATTTGAATCCTATAATTATGTGTAACTAAAAATGATTTTTTAAGAGTATATCTTCTTCTCTATTTTAAATGTATATTCAAAAAAATTTTCATCACAAAATCTATCCATTAGGTTTTCAGAAATTCCCTGAAATGTGCGAAACCTCTTATTTTTCAACACGAGAATAAGTGTTATACACACACTTAACTCTTCTTGTCACTATAGGTAAGTTCCAAAGAAATATAAAAAAACATGTAAAAAAGATACTACATCTTTGTAAAAAGAGAGCATTGATTCTGGTCCTAAGAAAGGAGCAGAAACAATATAAAAAAAAACATTTTCGGGAAAACCTTTCCAGGGTACGAGCAACTTTTAATTTTTTCAAGGTGTTACAGCCTATCCAGTGGCGTAGGTGTGGTGGGCTAAGAAAAAGATCTACAATATTTATTATAGCTTAATATTAAGTATGGAATATGTACTTGCATACATAAGTAGTACAATAAAAATACTTACACTTTTAGTCCACGTTTGAAGTACAATGCGAGATATAAACATTATAGTAATAGCCAAAAATATAATAATATCAAATGCCGCATTTACTTTCAAAAATACAATAAGAAATGAAACATTTTAATCTCAAGTTGATTCTCACAGTTATGGTCAGTTAAAGTTTAGTCTCCTTACTGTCAGCCATTCTTAAATATTTTGGCATATAATTACTAACTGTTAATCTTCAGGTAGTCACCCCCAAAATGTTTTGACATCCACCAGTCAACCACAATCGACTTAATAGCCACCTCTATGATACACAGTTAATTTCAATTTTAGAGTCTTAAGTATTTTATTTCATAAAGATTGTGCATGTATCATACAAAACTAATTATCATTCAAAAAGGATAACAAAAATCATGTTGGTAATTCAACATACAATACAGGCAAAATAACATACCATGAAAAAATTTAATTCGTTTTCACTTTCTGACAGTAGACACATATGTTTGAGCAAGCCTACAGTATGACTGTTGACTGTTGTCACAAGAAATGCCTTGGTTGGTATTTTTATACCAACCAAGGAATTCTGGAACAAATTTAGAACTGGCTTCTTGTGGTGCCGATGTTTCAGTGGATTTAAGAAAGAATTCAGTGATTAATCATTGTGTTTGTGTTTTGGCTATGTCTTGGTATAATAATGTGTAAGAAGACATTAAGAACTTCAGATCACACTAAAACCTTCTCATATTTAAATAATTACCCAAATTATGTATACTGCGCTATTCAAGACTCTCTATGATTAAATTTGCGTATAGAACAGCCTCTTCCTCGTCCTTATAAAAAATAAAACGAATAAAAATAAAAGTAAATGAAAAAGTTTTGGAATTAACGAAAATTGTTCTGAATTAAAATTTCTTGGAAAAAGAAAACTAGATTTTTTATTCGTTTTAAATCAAAATTCAGCGAAAATCGTTTAAAACGAAACTGAAATATTTTTTTCATGTTAGAAGAATTTCGTGTTAGAAGATACACAGCGATATGTATATATTTAACAAAATTAAGTTTATTACAGTATATTTTATTCACATACATAAGTATTTATGCACGTGTTTAATGAAAGTACATGGATTAAAACTATTTACAAGAACTTAATAAAATTTAACACAAAAGTTAGCAATATTAAAATCTTTACAAAAAAATTTCCTTTATCATCTTCTGTTTTAGATCCACAACCTTAAAAGACTCCATTTTCATTATAAGAGAAATGGCAATTTGCTTTTATGCTCACCAAAAAAATTTTCAAAAATTGGAAGGGAAAAAAAATGTGATCACTGATTTTTACTCACACTAAGATGTACTCGTCACCGAATTTCAAAGCCAACTGAAGAGATATAAGATATTTCTGAAGCGTTTGTAGGAGTAGAGGGTGAAATTAATTTAGATACATAAAACTGGCCTGTGTCCGAGGGTATTTCGAAGCCATGTGTTAGCCTTCTTTCTAAGAAACATGTGAAACCACCACTCTTTCATTTCACACTCCAATTAAATCTCGCCTGCGCGTTGGTGTTTTCCGTGTTTTCCTCGAGAGAAATATTTTCTTGTTAAGCGATTTTCCTTTGATGTTAAGAGAAACAATGAATGAAAATACATAGTAAATTCGCTGGACCATTGTATTATTTCGTTCTAATCGATATTTCGTCTTAAACGTTTTCACGTTAAACGTATGTCACTGTAGTATAAAAAAAGAAATGACTATATAAAGAATGGCATATAAAAAGAATGGCTTTCCAATAAATAAATGGTAAAAGTCAACACTTTTGGTTTAATTATTTTCATTTTTGAAAATAGTTATAATACACATTCTCGTCATTATTAGGGCACGTTACAAAATAACTTTTAAGTATAGTTTTAATGTGTATATTGAGAAATATTTTTTTTAAAACCTAAATATCTGAATCCGGTTTCGATTTTAGAATAATCTCTTCTATGTTTGATCTACTTTTGTTACATTTTTTCGTCATAAAATAGCGAATATAAATTAAATTAGGTAGGATTCCTCAAGATTCATTATAAAAAAATCCTTTTCAAACCTCTTATGCAAATGAAAATGTTTCTATACTTCCCACACCCGAAAAGGGATGTCTAAGGAAGGGATATTTTCTCCAAAGCATATTTCTGCGTCTTAAAAATATTCTTTTTTTGCATTTTTTTGTATATTTGCTTACGCTTAAGACTTCAAGACGGGACGGGATGCTTTGTAAGAAAAATGTACATAATTTATAAATCTAAAAAAAGGGATGTCTAGTGCAGTGTTTCTTAAACTGTAGGGTCCAGCCCGCCTCGGGGGCGGGAGACACCCACCCCCCCCCCCCCCCCGAGCATATCAAAAAGACGAAGATAAAGATCATTTAAAAATTTATTGATTTATTGAAATGAATTAATTCAAAATACACTTTAAAGTATGAAAAGTAACATAATACCTATCCTATTACTAAGAAGTAACTATAAATATTTATTATTTAAAAGCAACAAATACAAAATTGAATGCTTATATTGATCATTTGTACGCATTGTAGATAAGGTCTTATTGCAACTTGCAAGGACGCCCCTCTCGGGTGCCCTTCTCCTTGATTATTATCGTCAGCTAGAGGTGTAGGAATAAATGAAGAACTAGAGAGAAGCTGCCATGATCTTAATGTTGGGTATAAGCGGTTTATTCCGCTGGCACCCGAATCATCTAATTTTCTTTTGATCTTAATATAACTTTATTCAGATCTTAAACTTAAACCTCTAACAGATCATATAATAATATGATATGTGAGAGAATCTACGCGGTGGCTAAACACACAATAAATATATATATAATACCGAAATAACTTAACTCGGACCACTATTAATAACTAACTTGCCTAAGCTCAATTCCAATTCGATCACAGATTCGAATATTTAAATAGTCACTCCTACCTTTTTCGGCCAACGAAGTGTCAAACTATTTAATCCTATTGGAAGTTGCGGTTCACTGGCGTGCAGTGGTATGCACCTCGACCTAAGGCCTCTCTGTCATGGATAACTTCTTTTGGTTGACACTTAACATTTCAAAACCTCTTCACACTTGAATCACGGACTATCATAACATTCCCCAAAATTGTCACACAGCTTACTCTAAATTCTGATATTTAAAAGCTTCCTAATTCGCATCTTTCCTTCACGCTTCACTTCTTGGTTTGGTTGGAAAAGAGTTGCCATTAATTCTGGCCCCAAAGAACCCAAAAGGACACGTTAATGAAAAGACACGTGAGCCCGTCACAAACTTTAACGTATAAATACATTTTAGTGAATTTAGTTCATTGTCATTGTATAAAGGGAAAGGGGTGGGGGCGAGATGAAAATTATGATGGAAAATTTGGTCACCATTATCAAAGGTTCGAGAAACACTGGCTTAGGGCATTTGTTTAAAATGTAGGATTCTATGTTTTAATTTGTAACTTATAAGTATGATATACTGATAATGGATTTATTTGTGTGTATATATATACATATAAAACAGAACTAAAAGTAAAACACATTGAGCTTAAAAGAATAATAAGGAAAAGATTATAGATGTATGCATTTCTGAATACTACATTAAAATGTCAATGCTTTTAATCGATTTCTTCATCATTCTCCATCGATTTTAGTTTAGCTCCTAGAAGGCGTAAATTTTTGCAGACTTTAACAAAGACCAAAAGATAACTGCAGCGTTCTCGCAATAATCAATACTTTGACACCATTTAGAATAATTATAACATTTGAATCATTTATTGATACCATTTTAATTATTTTTAAAATGTTCCAAATTGGGTGCTATGGATCGCAAGAGATTAATTTTTTTTCTTACATTCCCTATTATCTTTTATTTATATCCTCATTTTTGTGAAATATTCCCAATCTATGTTAATTTGTGTCTTTTTAATGTATCGAGACATATTTTAAAAGAAGTTTTCAAGAAATGCAGTTTTAGTTTAAGGTTTAATGATGATTTGTATTACAATACAAATACATTTAAACTCATCAAAGCCTTGTAAACCCTTTGTTTCCTAAAAATATTTACTTTATACTTCATCTTCTATTTATTAGTAAGTAATTTAATGTTAACTTTGTAGTTAAAAAGGAAAAATGTCTTTCGTGTTTCTGAGATTAAGGAGATACATAATAAGAAATAATTTTATGTGATCTTAATCATATAATATATGTATAACATTAAAGCATTTCTCTTTTTGAAAATTATTATGTGTCTCATACCTTTCCAAAAGCAACTTAAGCTTTGAATACAGAAAAAAATTCTTTGCCAATTCCTTTTTCTTCGTTGGATTACAATACTTATTTTAGCAATCAGGATGATGAATCTTATATCTGAGATAAGCACTTTGAACATTTTTCCTGGAATGAAAGATTACTTCTAAAATGAAAGGAATGAATAATTAAATCTACTTAGTTTTTTTCTTTATCATTTTAAAGTCTAGCAATGAATTTTAATACTGAGACAGGAATCTTTAATGTGTTTTTTTTTCAGTTTTATCCTAAATAATATTTTTAAAAAAAACACACACAGTTGAAAATCTTAAAATATAATGTATGTGAGTATACATTTCCTACAGATGAATTTATAATGCCCATAGAAACCAACCTTAGTAAATCCATTAGAAAAAGCTAGATACGTTACCTTAAATACATTAAAATATATTGCTTACATAACTTTAGAATTAAGATTCCAAACATCCGCTGTTTTCTTTGAATAACAAGGGAAATGGAGGAAATATATGTACTAGAACAAATAATATGTCAATTAAATAAGTTTATGAATAAAAATTGGGGATTAGTGTACAAACAATTTTTATAAACGGCAGAAATAGTCGTTATTTATTATTAAGTTTGATAAAAATGTATTTATAATTTTCAAGGTGTGTTTATACTTCAAGATGTACTTTTTGTACCATATTAGTAATTAAATTTTATACATCACGAAACATTTACGAACATAATTTAATATTATTTTATACTCTCGTGGAAAAACAAAAATGAATGTTGAAATTGGTTTTTCCTTTTAGTCCCATTACCTTTTTGTCATTTTCCATTTCAGAATATATTTAAATGATGTATGTAAGTAACCAAATGTGGTAAAATCCTTGAAAAATTATTAAATAATCTAAAATAAAAAGCATAAAAGCATTAGTTATGAAACAAATAAGTGTTTTCTTTCATAAAAAAAATATTTTTAATTCAAAAACTATAAATCCCTTTTCCCTGATATTAATATATACAAAAATAATTATATCTAACTATTATTTGCACAATTTTTCAAATGAAAATTAAGACTAATCTGAGACAGTGTTTACTATGTTAATAAAAATATGATTAAAATGTAAATAGAAGTACGATTTTTTAAGTTAATTGATTTAAAATTACAATACATTTTACAAACAGTTTATTATCTGGAGAGTATATATGAAAGAATTTGTGCAAACAGTACGTTCATTATATTATTTAAATATGTATTGATAAAAATAACTATTACAAAAAACTATTCTTCAGGGAAAAATACATTAAATTAAAGAAAAAGAATATAATAGTTAAATGAAAAAGACTTTGCGCTCAACTTGCAGCTGTTAATATTCGTTACATTATAAATATTCAAGTAATTTTATTGCTCTTTTAATATTACTAACAACAAATTCATATTTTTATAATTAAATTTCTTATGACTAAATGAAACGTTCAAAATAACTGTAAGTAAATTTATTTTTGTATATATTTTACGTCAAAGGTGAAAAAAAAGCTATAGAAGTGAGAAATGAATTAAGGAATTTATGAATAAAGGATATAATATCAGAAATTTATGGAAGTTTAAATAAATGTTGTTGTTTCTTGGGCCACCTGATCTTGACTGTGTCCGATCCAGACCCACGAAATTCATCATGGCAAGGGGCTAGACGTACGCCTGTCATTGGCCGTATCCTTGAGCACCATATAGGTGACAGTACGATTTATATAGCTCGGTTACACTTCAATTTAGAGTGAGATAACCCTGGAGACGAGGGTTAGATGCCTCCCACCTCTCTTCCCCTTCTACCAGCCTCACGAGAGGACTTGCGGCTCGACGATTATTTAGAGAGTACCACACCCATGCCCCGAAGGCACTGTACATTTACAAACATCCATACCTTCTCCGGGATTCGAACCAAGTCCCTACGGCACAGCAGTCAGAGTTGTTAACCAGGTTACCGGATAGGTGACAGAGATAAAATAAATTACTAAGGTAAATAGGGTGCATAAAAATAAGATGTATTAAAGAAAACGTGCATTATAAAACCTATAGTTCTGCGAAATCCTGGAAATTTCTCAAAACCTATAATGACTACTATAACAACCTATAACAACAAATCCTAAAATAAACCATAATAACAAAGATATTGCAATGAAAATTGTAACAAAAACATTTGGAACAAAACATCCTAGATTAAGTGCAAAAAAAAATATTCTACAAACTCTTTTAATTTAACTAAGAACATTAGAATAAAAGTTTGCAGTCCATACAACCGCAAAAAATGAAAAAAACAATCAAATAGAAATATCCATTGTTGCTTTATAAAGATGAATAAAAGTTTACGATGGGTATAAATGATATATACCCAGTTGTTTCTGCACTGTTCCATACTGTAGATCAGGAGTGTCAAACTCAAAAGCTAATTCTGGTGAAGCAAACAAGGTTTAAAAAAAAAAATCACAATTCATAGAAACATAGGTTTGTTTCGAATAATACATTATAATAAACATATATGAAAGAACAAAAAAATTAATGTTTATATCCAGACGCTTAACATCTCTTTTCTACTGCTATCTCTCCAATTTCGTGAGAATTTTGTTATTTTATACTCATTATTGTGTGGGGATATATTGGCTGGGCCGCAAAAATGTTTGTTGTAGGCCGCATACTGCCCGCGAGCCCCGAGTTTGACACCCCTTCTGTAGATGCTGAAATACTATTGTAGATGCTTCTCAAACTTTTAATGTTAGCGACCCCATATTCAATCATAATTTTCATCGCCCCCCCTCCGTACAATAACAATGCATTGAATTCAATAATACTATACTTTGATGCTAAATCAACAATACGACTTTCCCCTTTTAAATGCCACCGACGCATATAAACGTCTCGCTCAGACAAAGTGTTTATTGTCTTGGGCGTATATATACATCTTTCGAAAATATGATCTTTTCTGTTCACTGCTATCCATAAAACTATTCCGAAGGCTTTGGAAAGCAATAAAAAGAACTTGCCAGTATTTGCGATGGATATACTTATTTAAGCGAATTTACTTATTTATTCCTTTTATTTCCCCTCGCCCGAAAGAAAAATGTCACATACGTCAGCTAAAGTGGAAAACGGTAGTATTGGGGAGCGAATCACGAAAATTTTAATCGACAGTTAAGGGATTAATTATAAACTAAACAAATTATCAAGATAAGAGTTAATTTTTGTAAATAATTTTATATATGACAGACCCATGTGTCCACTGATAATTATTAAATTTGTTAATTTAGTATAACCAAATTAATTTTAAAATACATTGTTCAGTACTGATACATTTGTAAGTGTATAATTTCAGTGTAAATGAGTATTTTATTTTTTATTATGCCAGAATGAATTTTGTTTGTTTACTTTCAGTAAATTAATAATTTTTTAAAATAACACTTTGTTTTCGATTTTTCAATATGCCCGCACCCCCCTCGTACAGTTTTTACTCCCCCCAGTTTGAAAAACATTGACTTATGTTAAAGTGCATTGTTTCATGATTTAGTTTTCAGTTTTTCGTAGCAACTTTCTGCTTCTGTTTGTCTATGTTGAGGAGCAATTTGGTCTCAATCGAAATTAATTTACATTTCTGCAATTGTGTGTCATGCTCTCTCTCGAATTAGTTTTTGAGGTAAAATCCTCAAATTCGAAGATTCAATACTGAGTGACAACGTGACATGATTAATGTGACTTCAATAAAATGAAATTGAAATATATAAGTCCTAGTTATAAAGTGATGTGCAATTATGATCCGCAATTTAAGTTTAAATTCAACATTATGATTTGTTTTCTCAGCTGCTTCTAAGGGAAAATATTATAAGTTTTGATGGCTTTGTACCCTTTTTTTTCCCTTTTTCTGTATAAATTTATCAGCATGAATCAGTTTCCGGGAATGAATTGGAGCTGTTGTAATTATTGAAACTAAATTAAAATGAAAAAAAGATCTAAATTATATATCTCAAAAGAAGGCTTACTTACCTTACCAAGGCTTACCATAATCCATGCTGTTGTTTCTAATGCTATACAATCTCCATGGATCGAAAAATATCTAAAAACTCTAAAAATAGAAGAGTGTCCAGAGAAGCCTCGTTCTTTTTAAAATCCGAGTCGAGATGTGGGAGGAGAGACCAGCTCGGAATAACACCAGAGTCACTTCGGCATCTTCTGACCCTGATGAAAAGTGAGAGCTTTTATATGGCCGCTCACAAAGCGCGAGAAGACAATCTAGTATTTCTTAGGCATAAGTCTTAATGAACTTCCAGGATTTCTTCCGAAGTACCAAGGATGTCAAGGAGAAGTTCTTCCAAGTTGATTGTGTTCAATCTTTTTAAACAGAGGTCGCCAAAGTAGTGGTCCACGAGAAACTTTCGCTGATCCCCCAAAAAATGTGTGGAATATATTTACTCATCACGTTAAATTATGTTTTAAGATGCATTGTGTGAAACATAATTCCATTCATTACAATACGTGAAAAGGCATAAAAACGCTACTTCACAGAATAACGCCATTTCATAGAGGAATGTATAATGCTAAAAGTTTAATATACTTAAACCATTTTTAATTGTTTTGTTTTTGTTTATCTTATTATGGTTTATTTTTAAAGTTTTCAGGATTGATTTAATAGTTTCATTTTATTAACTAGGTACATTTTATGTGTTCTTAGACCTGAAATTTTTTTATAAAAATATTTAACACTTAATAAAGCCTATTAGTGGTCCGCGGAATTTAAATTATGAATTTACTGATCCGTGAGATCAAAAAGTTTGGCAATAGCTTTTCTTAAGGGAGGACCATTCAATGAACGTAAGAGACCCAAAAGGGCTCGACCGCGTCTTAGCCGCCGTACTGGCTAAGAAATCGGCTTTCTCATTATCATCAGTCCCCACGTGGTATGGTACCCACTGAAAATGTATACGATAATTAGAAGAAATCTGATCAATAAGATTAAAGATATCAAGGCTAGTCTGATCCCCTATAGATGTCCAATTAGATAGATGTTGTACTGAAGCACAGCTATCAGTCAGAATCCAAAGGTCTTGAAACTGAACCTCGATTCTCCATGCGAACTGCAAAACCCTTCTGATAGTAATAACCTCCGATCTAAAAACTGAACAAAAATTTGGGTTTTTGATTTTAATGCCCATGATTCCAGTAAGAGTGTAGTTCATCACCATAAATTCCCCCATCACCTCTGCTACCATCAGTGTAGATCTTTAAAGTAGTCTAGGGGGTACAGATTATTGTTTCCAAAACCAACAGTCTGATGAGCTCTGGAATCTCAGAGCGTTTTAAAAATATAATAAGAAGTTCTTCATGGTAATTAATTCCTTCAAGTTTCAAATCAAACCTCACTAGACATAAAGAATTAGGTTCCACATTAGCAAAAGGCATTTCAGCGTCTTTGCAAGAGAAAATGAGCTGTGTTTCTTCAGACGTTGGTTGTCAGTTTAGTCGCGAAAATACGCAGAGGTTCTATGGCCATCATGTGATAATTCTTGCAGCATTCATTTGTAAAGCAAAATAATTAATATTAATTTTTAATTAATTCCAAGCAATAAATTTTTTTATTGTCTAATAGGTCAAGAAATATTTGTGACAGATATTTTTATATGAGAATAGGATAAGTCAATATCATTGGATCATGATAGAGAATAAAATTACTTACCAACTTTTATGATTTTTTTAAACGTTACACAAAAAGGCGCACAATACTATCTATTGTCACAAACTTTATCCATTGTATCATTGCCATTATTTGTTTTTTTCTGTATTATTAGATTTTGAAACATCTAAATTTTAAATTCCATGATTTCTGAAGTGATCTCTGAATATTTTCAGAACTTTCGCAATAAATTAAAAGAAAGTCTGAAAGAGAAAATATAGAAAACTCATATACTATAACTCACATACATATAAAACTCATATATATATATATATATATATATATATATATATATATATATCATAAACTCAGGAAACTATATTGAAATCTCAATAGCACCATCACATTAAGTTCTTTACTAGTTAGTTTCTTAAAATCACATGGTATTTATTTTGTTGAAAGATATATCTATAAGGTACATATTACATATCCCCTTCTATTTGTCATCTCGAGGAGGAGTATTAAGACTAAAATATTATGACTTCAAATAGTTTATCTAATCAAATTTTCTAGTTTCAAAAAGTTAACTTTCGTAATATGGATTTATATTCTTTTTAAGCAAAGGTATACAATATTATTATTATACTACATGTATAAATACTCATAATATATATTTTATATGCTATTTATACGTATATATTTCATTTTATATTATATAGATAACAAATATATTCCACGTATAGGTATAGCCTATATTTTTATACCGGTCGATTCAAAATTAGTGTGACCGATTTTAAGAGCATATAACTATTATAATGAATTTTTATCGTTTTACTACTGGTTTTATTTGAAAACTGAAACATTTAAATTACTAATCTAACCATTTTTATTAGTGGTAGTAAAATATAGCACTTAAATTAGATCCTCAGAATCCAGAAATCCAGAAATTTTACAGCTTTTAAAGGATGGTTGTTCAAATTATGTAAGTAATAAAGCATTTAAAAAGCAAAAAAGACATTTTTCTATTGTATTACTATCTAAACTTCAAAAAGAAATAAAATTTGGATGACAATCAAAAGATCCAGGGAAACAATGTGAACGAAAGGAAATTCTTAACCAAAAAGAAAAAAAAGTTTCAAAAGTATTACCACTGTAGAAAATCCTTTGCCTCAAAAACTTATGGCAAAGAAACTATAGATATAGCAATCGTCAATTTATCATCAAATAGGCTATAAAAAGTAAATTTTCCAGTCTATCATCAAATATCAGTTAAACCGTAGAAAAACTAAGAAAATGTTCTTGACCTCTGTATTTAATGTTACGAAAAGTTAGATACAAACCATAGATAGCTTCTGATGAAGCACTGTTTCATCTGTCAATCACACAACTGGCAAAACGAAGATTCAATACATTTCAAGCAAAAAACATCGTAAAAACGCAGCCGTTTTGAAAAATGCAAGATGGCCGTCTCGTCATGTGTTATTGTATGGATGGAAATGCCCTCTCAAGGCTTAACAAAACCATTTTTTGTAGAACCAAACTTCAAAATTGATTCCAAGTACTATCAAAATAAAGTTTCAAAAAACACTTGATCAAAAAAAGTAAACGTCTTTACCCTAAAGGAAACTTTATTTTTCACCAAGATTCTGCACTAAGTAATGCTGCAAAATCAACTATAAAATGGGTGAAAGGTTAAAAAATAAATTGTCTGCCTCCTGATAAATGACTATCACTATCCCCTCTTTGTATTCAGTGCGATTATTATTTATGGGGGTACTTAAAAAAAACAATTAAATAGACATAAAATAAGAGCATTTCAAGGGCTTCAAAAAGCAATTTAAGAGAGAAAATACCCCAAACATGATCGAAAAACTCTTTTATCTTACGAAAAGGGTACTATGCTAGAGGAAACCACATTGAAAATTCCATGTAAATAACTTTATTCAATAAAAATTTATGATCCTTTGAAATTGATCACACTATTTATGAATCAACCGGTATTTCTCCATATATATACGGAGAAATAGGGGGAAATATTGCAGCGACACAGTATTCATTACATTCGCAAATAACCAATTATTTTATGAGCCTAAATAGTTAGACTTATGGCTGTATTTTCTGAAAAATATCGAGGCACGTAGAAGAATATTAATTATCTATAGTAGAATCAAATCACCACCAATTAAAATTTAACAATTTGAAAACCAAACGTACTCTTTAAAATAAAAGTGACTTTCTAAGAAGTAGTAATATGAATGGGACGAAAATGCACATACCTTACAATGAAAAATTAAAACGGGTATGACTGCGAGCAACTGACGAGCTGGAACTCTGAAACCTAACAGAGGCGTATCTGGATGGTATATTAAACCGAAAACATTCCAATTCTTAAGTGTTACACCCATGCAAATGGTGTTATTTAAACGCACATACAATATACCAATTTCTTCTGAACGGACTTTGAAGAATATGAGCAGATGGCATAACTACTGTGACAAAGGACTCAATTCATGAAGTCACAAGATAAAAACAAACACGTGTTTTCCATTCAATTCAAATCAAACATTAAACTAATTGTACTTGTTGTTCTATTTGTAAAACTCAGATGAAATTTCAAATTTCATATTTGTGTAAAGATGTTTAAATGTCAGGAAAAAAATTCTTCAAAAAGATTTTTTTAAATTAAAAAAAAAATCATATTTTATGTTTATACTTTTAAATAAAATGCAATTTGTATACATATGTGCTTTTTAACAGAAAATTTCTGCAAAGAGCAAAACTTGGCAACACCGGAGCGCGTGAACTGATTAGCTGGAAACACATTATCACTTTTATGGTGTGACTCTGGCGTCGCATGACTTTTTGAATTGATTGGCTAGAATCACGTGACTTGCACTATCATGTGACTATGACGTCACATGAATTGAGCCCATTAAATTGTAAAATAGACTTTTTTATGTAAATTCTGTTTCTTAAGTCAGATCCAGTCCCAATAAATACATCATGGCAATGGGCTAGATACACACCTGTCGTTAACTGTAGCCATGGGCACCAAACAGGTAACCATACGGCTTAGCTGGGTTCCACTCCAATTTTTAGGGAGAACATTCTGGAGGAGTGAGGGTCTTCCCCTTCCAACAACCTCACGAAAGTATTTGTGACTCGACGGCTATTTAGAGTACCTCCATGCCGCAAAGGCACAAAACATTTCCAAACATCCATGCATGCTATGGGATTCGAATCCAGGCTCTGCATTACAGTAGTCAGCGTTGCTAACCACTAAAAGGTAATACAATAGAAACATGATAGATATTAAGGAGAGTTGGTAACCTTTCTCTATCTATATACTGACAATGTTAAATTGGCTGTTTTCGATGTACCTTTTCTCAAAATCTGTTACATGTACATGCTTGAAATTTCCTTACAAATAAATTGCACCTTTCTCATTATACTGAAATAAGCTTTTAGATGATTTTGGATTTTTTTCATAATTTATGAAAGATTTCAGCAAACATTCCAAAATTTGACCCATTTTTCACATAAAAAATTTGTAAAAAATAAATTTTTGAGTTTTTTGCAAAAAGCTCATTTTAGTATGTATTAGTCATCATTATAAATATATTATAAAATATTTACATGCCTGTGAACAGTAGTTTCTCAGAAAAGGTTCATCGAACATAAAAATTTACATTTTGAGGTAAATTGATTTTAATGTTTACAGAGAGATTTCTAATCGGCTAGGAAATAAAAAAAAATAAAAGGCTCAATTTACAATAAAATATACATGTTTTGGTTGATATCAGACGTTCAACATTTAAGCAAAAACGAAAGTCTTTGTTTACATTTTTAGCCATTCAAATGGGCGTGGCCCAGTTTCAACGATCATTTAAAAATAGGCTAAAAAGATTCTAATTACCCTAGAAGTTAAAGTAAGGTATTTTTATTAAGGTTAAAATCTATACACAATTTGATAATGTAAAAATCTCAAATTTCTAAAAAAATAAGATTTTAGCTTTTCAACACGCCTTAAATAGAAACACTTTCCAACAATTAAACGACACCGGATTCTACTTCTTTCATTTAGGAGACGAGTCTTTGCAGGTATCAGTATAATATTTTAGAATACGAAAATAAGTACACTATTATTTAAATTTCGATAATTACATGTAGGATGAGATAACGTTTCATAGTAAGAATAAATACCTCGCATGATCAGTGAACGAGTATGATGCAAGCTCTAATAGGAATGCAAGAACTCTTGCGCAGATCCAATCTTGATCGAATGGACGTCCATTATTGTAAGACACATTAGCTATTTGATCCACCAATCTTCCCTAGAAATGAAACAATCATAATCGGGGAAAACTTATCCGAAACTCTAGAGGCTGGGGTAATAATTCATGGTAATATTCCATCCCATTCGTGTGTAATTTCGAACAAATTTTCGGGTGGAAATGGAAAACTGGAAAAAGTATTAAAGTTTTCACATCAGTTTGCTAATGGGAAACAAAAATGAGATGGATAAAAGATATTTTTAAAGAGGATTAATGAGAAGTATAATGAAAGGAACAGTTTTCAACCGGTATGTCTTTTTAGAGGGTGATTGGAAAGATATTCTCTAAATATTATATTCCTTGAAATTTGAAAACTGTTTCCATTTTTGAAATGTTTCATAAAACATTTACTTTAGATTTACTTCTACATGAATGAACGAATTTCTTGCCATATGTAAAGATGGACTTGACTTAAATTAAATTAAATGTATCCAAGACCAGTATATAAATATATATATATATATATAAATATAGAAAATGTGAAAGGAATTGAAAAAAAAATTTCGTTACTTTTCTACATGCAAACAAACAAAAACTAATTTTTAGGCTAATATTTTTTGAAAAGTAGGATATATTTAGGAAACTTGTTTTAAATTGAAAATATAATCTTCGGAAGTCAATAAAATAAGTGATCTAAACTTATGCTCAAACGTTTATGTTTTGACATTTTCGAGTCACAAGAAACAATGTTACCAGTACGACTGATCAACACTACAATTGAACACTATTCAAGGACACGGGGAGACGAGACAACTCCACTTAGGGTTCAAGGGGATATCGAAGATGTTTTTAGTGAACTGGAAAAATGGGGATTAAAGGTTGCACTTCTTGGATGAAATGCCCAGAATTCTATTGCCCTCAGCGAGTTAGGCACCGAAAAAAACCAGTTCAAGATTTGTGACCTCCATAAAATGCGTTAAAAGAGAGAATAACTTGAAATGTCCAGAAATACTTCAAAAATAGAGAGGAAAAGAAATTGGATCACAAGAAAAAAGTTCGTTCTATAGAAAATCACTTCCCTATTGGGAGGTTATTTTACGAAGAAAATCGTGAAATGTTCTTGGTTTCAAGAAAAAGTTCACTGTATAGAGGTTAGCTATATGAAGATTCGACTTGTGAGGGGCTCATCGCGTTTTCAACTAAAAACTCCTCTTGGGTTCTTTGGGTCAGAAAAAGGCAAATTCTTTCCAACCAAATCCAGAAGCGAAGCGCGATTTAAATAATAGAAGTTTAACGTAAGCGTATGACCTACTGGGAAGTGATTATGATAGTCTGAGTTTAAACGCATAAATTGAAGGAAGAGAAGGAAGCCGTTATTTGAGTGTGAAGCTATCCGTGACAGATTGATCAAGTCAAGGTGGATACTATTCGAAGCAAGATAAGCAAAAGATATTTAGGATCCGAGAGGATTGTGGTTAAACAAGAGATTAAGGTAGGATAATTCTAGTATCTATGTGGAACTGTGTATAGACTAAGATTAGGAATAGGCGGGAAAGTTAAACATAGTGGTTATGATCGCGATCATGGCAACGCCAGGTTCTTCATTTACTCCCACACCCCTAGGTCACGAAGATAACTTAGAAGTAAGGCATCACCCACGGGCGAATACCTTACAGACTGTATATATAAGGAAACACTTACTGCAAAAATATTAATTTTCTGATTATTGAAGAATTTTCGAAATATATAACAGAAGAGAACCATCTTTTGTCTTCCCTTTAGAGAGAGACACATTTTTTTCTACTGAAATTGTTTAGATTCAGCTTTCAAATTCATTATTTACACTAATGTGTTGTTTATTAATGAAAGTTATTAATTAACTTTTGAAATCAATTGCCGTGTTGGATATTATCAACTTCTCTGCTTGTCATAAAAC
>BMAV01017776.1:88035-106945 GCA_019973955.1 Trichonephila inaurata madagascariensis | reverse complement strand
TTTAGGGTGGCCCAATCACCCCGCGAGACCATTAACGTTAGTATTGAGTGTGTGCCTGCACCCGGGATAAAATATTTTGAAGTCTTTTCGCTTTAAATATTGAAAATAACACAATTATTCTTCATTGGAATTTTATATTATTTTTCATTATTTAATATTAATTATAAATGCTCATTCTGTGAGGCTTAAAATTACAGTTCGCTTAAAACTAATTATAATATGAGCATTCATTTTAAAATATCATTTTACATTTTCGTAAACATTGTTGCGCATTTGGGTTTACTCTCCTGACAATTCAGCTATTATAAGAAAATATTTTAGTTTTTTTTTAAAAAATGAACTCGTGCGAAGAGCGGGAACTTCAGACAGTACACTTTTAATATATCAGTGATGCACAAGGTATTTTATAACTAATTTATTAATACTAAATTAAGAGCAAGTTTAATAACTATTAGCGAGTTCCATGGACTCGTTTTGCGAAGGAAGGTTTACGATTAGAAATTGACACTGAGTACTTTTTCTATATTTGGCTGAGATCTACATTTTGTCTTCAAAGCTGCCACCGCATTTAGGAATCTATTCCATTTTAAAAATTCGAGAAAGAAAAATAAAATATGTATTACTTAAAAAAGTAACATATATAAAATTTAATATACTTATCTTATTAATTTGTACGGTTTATAATTAAGATCATACTGTAGTTTTAGCGTCAAAGTTCATTATTATTGCATTCAATACATTATTATTGTGTAAGGGGGGAGCGATAAAAATTATGATTGAAAAGTGGGTCGCCAGTATTGAAAGTTTGAGAAGCACTGCCTTACGGACAATCTGCTCTGCTGCAAGCGACGTCGAATGGTACTAGAGGCCACATAATGATGCGTAACAGACTACATTTTTTGTGCTATGGTTCGTGATAACGCTGCTCGATACATCACTGTGCCATGTGCATAATGTGACTGTCATCATAAGTAGTGGTGCAATGGGGTGGATGTGATCAGCCCTTTCGGCCCGTCGTATTCTCCTGCAATCAGCGATGTCAGATCCGCATCAAAGTTGTTTGGTTTCGACCAACACGTTGACTGATTTCTCTGATAGATAATCCAGAATCCCTATAGGATACTATTTCTTTTTGGCCGAACTCAGAAACTTCGTAAAAATGAACTCGCTGTCTTCCACGAGGCATAAGTAAACAGCTTACGCACACAAAAGTGATTACCATGATTCAAATCGCCAATCTATTCACCCCTTATATACGTTGTGGATGGTACTACGGTTGCCGGTGATATTCCTCTGCGCTATAATGCTATTAATTTGTACATTTCATAGCCAACAACCCATGATGTAAACTTCACATGGTCTGCATGCTTTCTTCAGGGTTTTGTATTTTATGTGGCCAGCAGAGTAAATAATGTTATGTATTGTTTTGTACACAATGAAAATTGATTATGTTTGCAAGAGTGCAAACCAACGCCATTGACTCCCTCTTAAAATTGGGTGCAAATGTAAGGATAATTAACTGGTATCTAAAACAACATCTCCTACTTACCATTTAACTTTTATTTTCCGTTATATACTCGAGTCTTAATTTAAACATCTAATTTTTTCGAGAAAATATATTTTAAACATAATAAAATTCCAATCTCAGCTCATTAAATTTTATGGTCTTCGTATGTACGAATAATTCGATTTGTAATAATTCAAGTTAATTTCGTTTTTAAAGTTGTTTAATTTGTAATGGTCTCTACCCTCCAGGACTTTCTAGTAAACAATTAACTGTTAGCTTACCATCCTAAAGGGGTGTAATAATGACTTTATCTCTTCAAAATTAAAACATTTAGATTATTTCAAGTAGGAATAGCATAACGTACCTCATTAAATTATGTGGACCAATCAGAATAAACGTCTTAGAAAGTCATGTGAATTTTTGAGCTTCCGGTCTGTGTTTCATATAAATAACCGAGATTTTTTGAGAAATTTGCCCCATGCCTTGGATTTGTAGTAAATGTATATTAATGTCTACTGATGCTTCTGCTTGCATGTGCTTCTGTGTCCTTTGTTGTACCCACTTAAAATCATAGGTAATTTTTTTCAGAAGACCCGATGAGGCTTTGTAAATTTTGCTTGTAATTTAACAGTATTCAATTTTATTCATGAAACAATTTAAGCAAATAGACAGTAAGACAAGTAGTTGATTGGGAAGAGAGGAATCTAGGTCAAAACCTTTAAAAAAGGATTTAATCAGAAGATTTACATTACATAATTTCTAGCTTATGCTCGCTCTTCTTTCATTGCATGGCAGTTTTGTACAAACATATCTGGTGCAGCTGCAAGGTAAGTCTTCCTAATTATATTTTGTTTTCTTGTATTTAAATTATTTAACGTAACTTTTTCTTAATACCTGTATACTGAATTTTGTTACTTTAAACTTTTAATTGTTTTAATTTTCTTTTTAGACTCAAAGTATGTTTAAGTAATGTGATTAAAAGAACTATTTGTTCATTGCTATTCTGATTCGCTTACAAAAATTAATTTTTATTCTTAAATTCACTGCAATATTGCTAATGATAATTATACTATTTACTTAGTTCTATAAAGATTTGTACTTTTTCAACAGGATAGTGCTACACCACACTATCACGGTGATGTTGTCGCACTTTTAAATGTCGTACTTTTTGGACATTTCAAGGAAGTTGGATTAGGATAGGGAAGCCGAATGGCCACCAAGGGCTCCGAATTTGACTCCATTAGATTTTTCTTCTTGGGGATTCACTAAATCGTTACAAGTGTGGAAGAGCTGAAGGAGTGTGTCATTCAAGCAATTTGCTTAATAACTTCTGATATACTACGAAACACTTGAAAGAACAAGATTTCCGTTTAGATATTTGCCGTGATACTAAAGGTGCGCACACCGAAATCTATTTATCTTAGTTAAAATTTGGTGGTATGTTTTTCGCATTTAATTTTTTAAAAAATTCTAATGGGCAATTTGGTAACAATAAGCCATAACTTTTAGCCCGGTCACCTTGTATAATTTAATTAAGTATTAAAATACACGTGACTAATTAACTAAAATAATAGAACCCTGCCTCGAATATTTCTATTATTAACCTTCATATTTCTCGTAGAACTGAAATATTTTAATTAGTATTACATTTAAAGTATTCCTATATTAAAATAAAATATACACGAGTAAAAAAAAAGAGAAGAATTTGGCATTTTTAAATTCTAAGTCATGAAACTTTAGGTAAACCCATAAAAAACAAGCCAGTAATCATGCCTTCAGTTTACTTTCTGCCAGAAATCGTGTTTAGCATTTATATTACTTTTCCTTTCAAACATTTCTTCCTTTTTACTTGACTTTCGAATCTTCTAATGATCAAATCCTGTTGGATTTGGATTCAGTCTGTAGTAAAAGAGTTATGACTCTCCTACAGAAAGCTTCTATTTCCGCTAAGTCTCGACTAATCTCAGAAAATATCCATCAATTCCATTGTTTTTATTTCTTATTATTCTTTACTTTTTCATACCTAGCGTTGAATTTTTCTCTGTGGTTTTTGTTCATTTTAGTTTTTTTTTTTTTTAATTATTTGATCTCTGGCATTTTAATCCTTTCAGGTTCTGAAAACATATCCCATTGTTGCGTATATGATTCTTTCGTTATCCAACAAACTTTTTTTTTGTTACTTGAAGTTTAATTTTCATTTACATAAAAGACAAGAATTTGTGGTATCAGAATCACAAATATTTTTTTTTTCTAAAATAATTCAGTACTTCAATGAATGAATAAATAATCGTGACTTCGTTAAATCAACTACACATTGTTTCTAAGTATGAATATTTATCTTTATATCAAGACCTTATTTTGTTTTGGAGGTTGTAGGAATTTGGAAATTGGTTTTTTCTAAAAGGTGACAAATTTGAATATTATTTTAGCTCTTTATTTACCACATTATGATTTACAGCAATTTTTTTCACGCAATATTTTTTTTAACCATTACTTTAAAATTAAGCGATATACATAAATAAAAGACTCAACTTTTGGGAAATTTAATCCGCTGGAGCTAATTAGTTAAATTGGTACTCTAAAGTATCACAAAGCTCTAAAATATTCTTATAATACGAAAAGACCGAATGACTTCTGTAACGCAGTTTTAACTCTTAAAAATGCTAAATAACAAGAGAACACAAATTTTTATTTTTAAAGATCATTATAAATTTTCAAAATTTATTTACTTTTTTTACACATAGAGACAGCTCTTACACATAAATTTAATTTGATAATATTCAAAGAAACAGTTTCCTTTTCATTAATACACAGAAATTCATACCACGTAGAGCATTTTGAATAAGGTTTTGAGTGAATGTCTTTTAAAGCACTGCATTCTGGGGTAGGAAATGATGTGTTTTCTTAACATGAACTACTGCACCTAGAATCTTGTTTAGATTCTTGATCGTCATCTTAAGAATCTAAAGAAAAGTCCAGCAAATTATTTGCTGTGTGGGATTTCTCTTCGTCCGATAAATCATCTGTTAGAACATCACTGATTTCAGATGGTGAGTTTTAAAATAAATCCAAAGTTTCTTGAAGACTAAGCTTCTTTTTTCTAGATTTTCTAAGAAAAGGAAATAATAATGCTACTAATATTAGCACCTTGAAAATATCCAATTATTGTTAAATTTCAGTTACACATAAAGAAATTAAAATCTTGTTAATTTTTCGAATAAGAAAAAATACTCCATTTAATTGTGTGGCCGAAAAAAAAACAAGCTTTGATTCAAAGTACAAAATTTTTTGAAAATTTTAAAGTAAAACAATAAGAAAGTAAAATAAATAGGTTAAGCTGGAAAAAAAATGCCCAAAAAAGCATACGTCTATTGCAGTTTAGTGATAACTCTACAACACAACAAAGAACAACAAGCCACACGGACGAAAAACGACACTAAAAGTCCTTGGTCTACATTCAGTGTGCTATCGGTACTTATAAGTACCACAAAGTTATTAAACTGTAAAATAAATTATATACAATGTTTATACTTAAAATAAATAGTAAAATCGTTTTCTAAGGGACATACAAAGAAAATAAGACACTTGCATTTTGGAATTAACTAGTTTTTCGGAACAAAAAGGACAATTTTCACAATAAGATGAATATGTCAGCTGAAAACACAGTTTCTATTATAAAACTATTTGTGCCTTCCTCGCTAAAATACTCCCCATAGAACCCGTGCTTTCCTATATCTTGGAAGAGTGGATTTCAAAGAATATTCCTGCTAAGTATCGTCAGAGTATTAGTAAAAATTGTTATTCTATGTAATTTTAAAGTGAATGGTACTTATAAGTACCGTCGGTAGATAAAAGGTTAAAAGAGTCCTTCATTGTATATGTACTTTAGTAACTGTGAAAAAAATACACTAATATAATATTATTAAGGTGTCCAAATTATAACGACCAAACTCTGCCTAACTAGGTCCCTCAAAGGAAGTACATGAAAAATGCCCAAAACACTGTATCTGTTCGATCCATAGTTTGTGACGGCTCCATCCACGTCCTTCTGAATAACAAGTCCTCTTGGGAAACCTTTGCTTTTTAAAACTATTTTATTCATAACGAACCTTCTGAAGAAGAAAACATGATTGATTAAATTAGGTATGCTATATATCAGTGATGGTGAACCTATGACCCCTGGGTCAGTGTCTGACCCACGCAAGCTTTTAAACTGACCCACGATTGCTAGGCAACTACTTGTTTGCTTACGCGGGTTTATTTAAATTTTCTAATTTGTGTGGACTATTTATATTTCATTTGAATTTTTTCAAGCCTATTGACACAAAAGCAATTTAAAGGCTGTCTATTACCTTCAGTGTGATCATTACAGTTCCAAACACTGGCGTAGCTAGTCCTGAGTGGACCCCGAATCCAAATTCTTTGGAGTCCCTTTTTAGTGGGCTCTCAATATTTTACGATCACTTCTTACACGTTTTAGGGCCCCTGAAGCTTGAGGGGCCCCGTATCATTGATACGATGGTAGCTACACTCTTGGTTCTAAAGTTACGCAAACGACAGTAAATGTATATGGAAGTATGTAGTATTTGAAATAAAGCAAAAGTGTTTACAAAATATCAAATAAAGTGTATAAGTGTGCTCACATTTTGTTAGTTGAAAAACAATCGAAAACCAAAGCAAAAAACCATATTTAAAGCACTTTCTTCGGATAAAATGCACTTTAATCAGTTATTTTTGTAGAAAGAGACTTCCATAGCGTCCTTTTTTACCCATTATAAGCCAATTGAATTTAAAGATGATTAGTTTTAAAAATATTCAGTTAAAAATTTTTAAACCTAACTCTGGTGCAAATGGGTATTAGTGACCCACCCTGCTATATATAGTTTAGGCTTTCAAACTTTAGAGAGAGAAAGTGAGGGAGATAAGACAGATTGCTGGAAATCAGGTATTAATCAAATTTATAGAGTAACTCAGATATTTAATAATTGTAATAATTAAAGTGACGATGGGTCACTAGAGTTTAAATAAAGCATAGATAGCTGGAAAGTATATTCGAACCTGAAGTAAGTGCATTAGTACTTAAAGTCTTCTCATACTTCGTTTACCTCGTTTTTTATCTACATATTGCTTCAACTGCAAAGAATCCTAAAAGTTATAGGTATTTATGCAAATACTCTCAAATTTTCTTAAGACAAAAATTAACATCAATATTCATTGATTTCTCTGATAACTTTTCAAATACATATTTTAAAAGTCCTGAAATAGTCAATAGAATAAAAAAGTTCAATATTTTAAAAATTATGAAAAATATTTATTTTAAAGATAATTTAAAATCGTGAACAAAGTATTCTAAAAAATGATTTTTGAATTATAAAATATACATAAGAAAAGTACATGGAATATCTTGTTTGAGTTATTACCTTCGGAGCACTTTTTTTTTTTAAATATGTAACTTTTCAGCTAAACAAACACTTTTTTATCAAAATAGGGCATAAAACTAAGAATTCAAATACAATTTCCAGAAAATTAAAAATAATTTAGGATATATTGGGAATTTTGAGTAAATTTTAGTGAAATATTGCAGTTACTAAACCTTGTATTGAAAATTCTAATTAATATATTCAAATATTTATATAGTATAAAAATAACATCATTATCTGCGCTTAGAGATATAAGATTTGAAAGTCTTTTGAAATAAGTCAATTTTTATGCAAGAACTCAATTTCTTACAAAATAACTAATGTTATCTTATAAAATACATAAATATATATAGACAGAGATTATATATTATAGTCTATAATACATATAAATCTAAATAAAATACTTTTTGAAAATTTCTCTCAGTTCATTATCTTAAAAAGAAATCCTGTTGTGAATTTTATCGTGCAGCTAAAAATTGAGAAATTTTGTTTCTCAGAAAATGTCTGTAAAGATTTTAATACAATAAGAAAACTTTTCTACTAATTGTACATTTTTTAAACATCATATTTATAGATCAAGCTCCCTTTGGCTTCATATTTAACTAATTTGGACTTTACTTTTTTAAACCTTTTGCTGTTTTCCGAAGAGTTTTATAGATTATAGCAAATGCCGTTTTTAGTGAAATTTTGATGAAAAATAGCATTTACGATCTTTTACACAAAATTCTAATAAAGGTATTTAAATAACATTTATACAGTACATAAATAAAATCTTTATATGTATTAGGAAGTAAAAGATTTCTAATACTTTTGAACGTTTCTTAAAAATGCTAAATTGTATGCAAAAAAGTCGATTTTTTAAAATAAATAATATATAAAACTACATAATAATATATAAACTAATAATTTAAACTACACAAATATATACACCGAGATTGGATTGGATTCATAACACAGAGAGAACTAATTAAAATATTTTCTGAAAATTTCAATTCAATATCTTAAAAATGTTTTGTGTAGGGATCTGCTTCATGTTTTGTAAACTACATTTCCAGTTTACTAATTATGCTATAACTTTGCCTCTCTAAATATCATAGGAACAAAAAAAAAAAGAATTTTTTTAAAATCTTGAATGCTATAAATAAAAAACCTAAGTGAAATTTCGAAAATTTTCACCAAAACGGCGAATTTTGGGTAGTTATTAACATACCCTAAAAAAACCGAAAGACCCTAATAAGGTTTAGGAAAAGATTTGAATATATCCAATGCATATAATAGGTATTGGAAAAGTTACATAAGTGTTATAAACTCTTCAACATGATCTTGAGTTTGCTTAGCAATTTTTACTCATTTTGTTTCTAAATACAATTTCAAAATTAAATTAAGATTTATCTTGTAAAGGCCTCTCCTGTGGGGACGCTTCCTCGTCGTCAAATCGACCTAAATCTGTAGAAGGTAAAGATGGATGACCAAGACTAACCATCATAAATATAATTTATTATTACTAAAGTTAATATTCCAGAACAAACAATCCATGAAGGGAATCTTTGGAGTGATATAAAGAGAGCTCAAACCTTATGTGAATAAGCGAACCAAATCCGAAAAGTTTAACTTTAATCAATCCTAACTTCCCTAATTTATTCCAGTAGTTAAAATCCGTCCTTTAGTCACGCGGCTTAATTCTGATTCTTACCGTATCAGCACAGTTTTCAGCGACTCTGCTCCTGTTCCTTCTAATCCACAATTGCCGTAAAATCCGGCGTATAACGCGAACTTTGAACACAAAAAATAAGATCGAAAATTAAGGGTGCGCGTTATACGCCGGGTATAAAAACGACAGCTTTAAAAATAACAAAAAGGATGGAAATAAAAAATATTTACTTCTAGATGTATCGAAACACTGCTTATTTAAAAGAAATAATTTGCCTTATGAACAAGAACAGTTGTAGTTCTAGAAGAATACTATTTTTTCAAAAGTTTGGGATAGTACCCTCGAATAAATTACTTCAAAACATAAAACCAATGTATACTAATATTTCAGATTTCTTCGTTGAAAAGGGGGTGCGCGTTATACGACGAATATACCTAAAAATTAAAAAATTTAGCTTGAAAGTATAGGTGCGCGTTATACACCGGTGCGCGTTATACGCCGGATTTTACGGTATTAAACTTTAACTATATATACACTAGCTAATTTGCATTTCATGGTTTCTTCTTGAAAGGGATGGCTGTGAAATAACGTAATTGCTGGCCCAAAGATTCTCCAAAAGGTTTATTAGTAGAAAGTCACGAAAAGCTCCGTCACAATCTCTATTACATTAGCAAAACCAATTTTAACTAAATACCCCCTTTATATAATTTTTTAATCGAATAAGTACATCGATCAATGAAATAAATATAATGCCTTCTATAAAGTTCTACGAAAGCTTATTCGCAGTTAAATATTTTAAATCCATGTGACCAGTGAAAATATTTTGCTCGAAGCAATAGTCAACAGAACTTTTTGCACTTTTGAGATTTTCTCGAAGTCGAATAAAAATGTTTTGGAAGTTAAACTTTGGGTTGATTCTCTAAGGCTCGGGGACTAAAAAGAATACAATAGAGAAAATATGACAGCTCTTAAGCTTCTAAGGAGTTGTCATTATTATTTTACGTTAGAAGCTTAACAATAAATGAAAGACAAAGAAGTACGATTTATTTTCCTGTCCTCTCTTATGTTCTTTCTCTCTTGTTGTCTAAATTTTTAACTTTTTCGCTTGTTTCCGTGTTATTTAGTCCTGGTTCTTACTTTAAATGTCTGTGTGTCATCTCTTTCTATTTTATCATAGTTCTTGTGTGATAATTGAGCTGTTTTATATGTTCGGATTATATAATCCTTCAAATACAACCATGTGTAACAACAACATTTGCCTGTTTCACTTTTTCGGATATTTAAAGAAAAAAATTATTTTATCAGCATTGCGTAGGAAAAATTCAAAACTGTTTAAAAGTAATAAAGAAAAATAAAGATTTGAACTCTATCCCTTTTTAAATTTTTCTGAAGCGATACACTATGTTTAAAACCGAATTTCAACTAAAATCAAAATTTTGATGAGCTTCAATTTCGCATGCATGGTTTTATTCATCATTCTATTTTAAAGTTGTGTGAGTAACTTAAAATTTGATATTCGGAAAAAACTTATTTTTGTTTTTTAAGTTCCATTAGGTACACACTCAGGTTTATTTGGCAATTATTAGCAAGAATTTGAACTTTCAAAAATGTCTTCTTATTACGTAAGATTTTACGGAAACTAAATATTATATTTATTACTTTATATTTCCTAATGATGATTAAATATGCCTTAAGGTATCCGACTACGTTCGGAACCGTGATTTTGCAAAAGCGTGCAAATGGATAATATTTATGATATTTAGCGCTACTTAGATTAGACAATGTATGTAAAATTGGGTTAAGAATAGTATTACAATAAAAAATTATTTAAGTACAAGATTTTGACAAAAAATGAACATAGAATGATCCATTTTTCAAATATTCTCCTTTTGTGAAAATTGATTCTATTATAATAATATTTTGCCTGTATTCAGCTCAGACCTCTGTACAGAGGCTCAACTAGAATTTTTGAAATGAAGAACTTGGAAGTCGGTTTATCCATGTTTTACGAAAACAGAAGAGAGAAATTTTAAGAATTTACACCGATAATTATTTCAAATGGTTGCAACTCTGAAAATAATGTGAATTTTTCAAAACTCATAGTTGAGCCTCTGTACAGAGGTCTGAGCTATATATATAGTCAAAATATTAATACAATAGAAGCATTTTTTACAAAAGGAGAACATTTGGAAAAAAAGTTTATTCTAAGTTAATTTTTTTCCAAAATATTGTATTTAAACTTTTTTTTTGTCATAATGTTCTTTAAACAATTTTATACATGTATTCTAATCTGAGTGACGCTAAATATCATGAAAATTATACATTTATGCGCTTTTTTAAAATCATCGTTCCGAACGTTGTCGGATACCTTAAGCGGTAAATCATAAGGAGCACTGAATAGTGGGACTTCATCGAATAATATGTTATATTATAGCATCTAGATATTCGTAATGTATGTGTTAATTAAAAGCGGGTAATTTCAAGAAACAAAGATTTTTAACGGTATCGCAAAATCCCAAAATATTCATAGATATATTGAATTCATATCACAATTATTATTTGTTTTAATATAAATTTGTTTAATTCTCAAATTCCATTTTTAAATACTTTTGTTTGCCGTTGACTACTAACAGAAGCTTATTTTTTTTGCATTTGCAATTATGTTTTGTGACTGAAGAAAATATTTTATTAATTAAATAAATTCTAACTATATTACATGTATTTAGTACTTAATTACAAGTAATATTTCAACAGTATTTTACATATTATTTGTCTGACAATTAAAATTAAAAACCGAGGAATAAACACTAAAAATAATGCAATAATAAAGTTTGCATCACAAAATAATTGACCAATATAATCATTTATATTATATTATAATTATTTATTATCATTCTATCAGTATAATCATTTATTGTCTTATATAAGTAACCGACAATGCTCGAAAGTTGTTAATGTGTAGATAACTTAGCAAATATACAGAAAAAATCATTTTATTCATTAAAGTGCGGAGTTAAAAGTTTTCCACATTGTAACTAGGTAATCACACTAGTTGGTTTGGTATTTTTAAAGCTCAAAAATTTGTTTCTCCAATTTCTTTTCTGTTTGGAATGTTAATTGAACTTTGACTCCTCCAAGAGTAATTTATACTAAACATTTAGAAACATAGTAACAGGGATTGTAATTGAATTCGATAATAATTTTAATTACTACTACTAATATATCTTCTAGAAAAAAAAATTGCAAACTATAACGTAGTATAACTTCAAATGATTGATGATCTATTCTATCAATTAATTTGTTGTTTGCTTGATTATATTAAAGTGATTCTTTAGATTTCAAAGAAAAAATAAATAACATTATGAGAATTATCTTAATTGCAATAATATTGTTACGTTCATTGGGGTTCGAGGATTTTATGCAGATCAGTCGCAAAGAACGAGAAAGTTCTTTAAGAGCGATGAGAATTTGTTGTAGAAAATACAATCCTTTAAATACAGGATTCAGCAGCAATATTCACAAAATAAATCTCAGAAAGTGTTCACATCTTCAACAGCACTCAGATGCAATTATCGGTGTCTAAAATATATGTATATAAAAGATTATTCACAAACACTCACTCGTTCAACAGCTCATTCACTAATCGCTTCAACAGTCAAAACAATACTAACTGATCACTAGTCAAAACCAGACTGACTGACTTTCGTCAAGCATCTCTCAATTTATATCCCTCGCGGATAATTCGAAAAAGACCCCTTGCGTCATAGTTCTTGAAATTAGTGTATTTCTCTACATATTTCTGGAAGAATCCAGATGGTCCCTAACTCGCCAACTTGACTCTATTGCCAAGATTTCGCCAAGTTCCCATTGAATCACCATTATAACGTAAGGGACGGCGTTGCTTGTGAATATTACAATTTTAATGTAAATTAAATCTAATTTAGAGTAAGATTACACATCCAAATACAAATTATTTATACTATTAGACACAAAATTCGTAACAATATTTTAAGCCATTTGATTCCTTGTATTATAATTTTCAGTTGATTGATGATAGACTTTATAAACTAATTTGTTGCATGCTTGAATGTATTAATATGATTCTTTTGACATCAAAAAAATAAACAAACCACAAGAAATTTAAGCATTGTGTTCCACCAAAGATCTAGTTTTCATTTTAACGAGTGTTTAGTCGACGTTGTGTAGATTATCTAGTTAATTCTCAGATTACGTATTAATTTGAGACATGAAACAATTTTTAGCATTTTAACGGACCACTCTAGTTAATAAGCAGATTATCTAGCTAACATACAGATTAAATAAATTCTAATCTTCCGTGGTAGCATATGGAAACTCAATGCTTAAAACATTAGCATATACGCATTTAAAAAATAATTTTTATATTTCATTGCCATTAATTATAATCACCCCTTTTCTGAACCAAATGTGTAAATGTAAAAACGTATCATTGTAAATATCCAATAAATAAGCAGCTGTGGTAAAATAAATTGAGAATAAGTGCATTCAGAAATTTAGAAACATAAATATAAATTAATTTTTAAAAGAATTATAGCAAATATTCTTTATATCCAATTAGGTGTGTCTCAAAACCTTTCATGTACTTATAAAAGCAAGAATATTCTTTTTCCATCATATTTGCATGTAATTGGAAACGAAGCAATGCAAACGAAGATTTACTTCTTTTAGGGTCTTCAGTGAAAAAAAAAATTTTAATTATAAACGATGCGATTTGGCTACGACATTGCCATTTATGAATTAAAATATATCGTTTGAAAATTCGAAATCGTGTTAATGTCCCATAGAATATTTTATTTAATTAATAACGAAAAAAGTTGAACCAGCTAAGTTTTTCCCATTTCGGAGATATTGGTTTTTATTACACTCCTTTGATGATATTTTGTTTTCCCTGAATATAAAATATGAAAAAATAACACAAAAGAAACATTATGAATAAATTCAAACTATGAACATTCCAATAGAAATGTAAATATAAAAGAAATAGGGTAATCTATGGTTAGAACAGGAAATAAAAATAACTTTATTTCAAATTAAAAACAAGGAATTTTGGACCAATGTTTGTAAATTAATTCTGTATATAAAATAACTAAATGTAAGGAAATATACATTCATTATTTTTAAAATATTTTGACCCATTTGTCGTTTTTGTTTCGCTAGTCTAGTGTTCGAAATATGATGCAAATAATCTTTTCGGAATATATAATAAGCTAAACTATTTAATTAAAACTACGTATAACAAACAAAAACACATATTTAAATAAAAGAACATTGAAAAAAATTTCCATTCTAAAATCTAATTAAATCAATTAGTAAAAGCATCACTTTTTACTAGTATGTGTCAAAAACGCTTATCAAATATTATTTCTAATTTTTAACTGAATAATTCTCACATCGAGATTCATTACAACAAGTAATATAAAAAAAATTAAGTCTACTCCTACTTAGGTCAACAAAGAAAAATCCATCCATCACTTGTAATGCTGGAAAACAAATTGAGCTCTTCATACCTGGTAGTTAGATAAACAATGTATACTGCCGCAATCTATTACCTTTTTTCAGAACAAATTTAATTTTTTCTCTTATATAAAACTTAAACTAATCAATTAAATTTAATTGAAGAATTATTATTTGAAAAAATGTATTAATATCAAGTGTCATCCACTACAAGTTTTAGAAAATGTATTCGAACTTGAGTAGATAATTAAAAAGTATTTTATTAACGATAAATATATATATATGTAATAATTTCCCCTGGCATCCTTTTAAGTAACTCTTTTTAATAATATTCAAATAATCTTCTAATTATTTGGTTCGAAACTAACACCCTGATCTTAATCGTAATCGACTAATATTATTACATCATAAATCCCTTTCCCGCCCATTATAACCAATCAGAGCTCTTATTACAAAAATGTCACGCGGTCTTCCGTCGGCTATAAAAACCGATGTCTCTGGAAATCCCCTCTATTTTTCTTCGCTCGTTTCTCTGTAGTCATGTAGCCGGTTGCTTTGTGTTGTGTGTTGGAGTTTCTTTGTCTGTGTTGTGTCGTCCTGCTTTATGTTTATGTGTTTTCAAGATATTAAATAAATTGGATTTACTAATTTATACGACTGCCTCATGATCCCATCAGAGAAAATGCATCAATATACAAGAATCATGCACCACCGGCCACGCCCTACCTTTGGTTCGATATTGTTTAAATCAACCACTCGACACGACTTAGTATGCACTTCTTAAGTTTTCTCATTACACATATATATACAATCTTGGTTTCTAAGGCCAGGAGTATGTTATTGATCTACTGTGACTAATATTTCATACTATCTTGATTGACAAATTATACTTAGGGTTTATAGCTATTTGTGTATATATTTATATATATATAAAGGCCAATTCTCTACAAACAAGAGATAACATTTAAACAATAACATTTGACAAACACATAGACATCAAATCATCCTGCGTAATTTCTTTTTAATATATACCAACACCCCTCCCTTCCCGAGCCCAGGTGAAGGGTTATACTATAGTAGACTGCCAGAAAGTGTGAGTTATCGCTGTTTCCAATTGCATTTCACAATTTAAAATATCTTATTGGATTAAATTTAATTTACTTCAGCCAAATAAAAATCCTCTAGGTGAGGGATGGCGAACCAACAGAACGAGTGTCATTGATGGCACGTGACACAAGAGTTCGGGCATGCCACCTATTAAAACGGTTTGCATTTTAATTTAAAATAACAATGTTCAATATAAAGAATTATGAACAAAAGCGAGTGATCGGTCGCAGTTTTCAGCAAGAATTTCTCAGTTCAAAGAATTATCAGAAATGTGCTCAAGTTTCTTATGCACCCTGATGTGACTTCATTTAAGGTATCTGACTACGTTCGGAACCGTGATTTTTTGCGAAAGCGTATAAATGGATAATATTTATGATATTTAGTGTCACTTAGATTAGAATACATGTATGAAATTGTTTTAAGGACATTATGACAAAAAAAAGTTATTTAAATACAATATTTTGGCAAAAGATTATCTTAGAATAACCTTTTTTCCAAATGTTCTCCTTTTGTAAGAAATGCTTCTATTCTATTAATATTTTACTTGTATATAGCTCAGACCTCTGTACAGAGGCTCAACTAGAATTTTTGAAATGCATAACTCGGAAGTCGGTTTATTCATGTTTTACGAAAACAGAAGGGAGAAATTTTAAGAAAATACGCCGAGAATTATTTCAAATGGTTGTAACTGAAAATAATATGAATGTTTCAAAAAGCATGGTTGAGCCTCTGTACAGAGGTCTGATCTATATACAGGCAAAATATTAATACAATAGAATCCTTTTTTACAAAAGGAGAACATTTGGAAAAAAGGTTATTCTAAGTTAATTTTTTGCCAAAATATTGTATTTAAATAACTTTTTTTTTGTCATAATGTCCTTAAAACAATTTTATATATGTATTCTAATCTAAATATCATGAAAACTATACATTTATGCGATTTTTTAAAATCTTGGTTCCGAACGTAGTCGGATACTTTAATAAACTGAACTTGTCCCAATTCGATTAGTTGTAAATTGAAAAATTTGAAATGCAACTGATACATTTCCTGTCTAGTTCAATATGGCTGTAAAAATTTGTTGAAAAAGGAGAAAGTTGAAATTTATATTAAAACATAAAGATTAACAAACAGTATAAGTAAAAGTGCTACTGATGAAATTTTGGAAACATCGAATTCGTTTCCAGATACATTTAGCTTTTCGAAGAAACTGGCCCATGTTATTTTAACCATATTTTTATCTACCTATGCCTGTGAGTCATTCTTTTCAGAGATGAATAACATTAACCCTCTAAGAGGTCTGCACTTAAAGTCTTGCCATTCTCGAGATGCTTCAAAAATGCACCACACATATTTTTTTGCTTTCAGGTGGGATTCTCAAAAGCCGTTGAGCCGTATTTTTAAGAATGCGGCTCGGCCCTTTTGGGAATTTTGCTTGAAGGTAGAAAAAGCATCTCTGGAATGGCGGAATTTTACGTGCAGACCGCTTGGAGGGTTAAAGACTCATTTAGAAACCGTTTGACAGATGACTCCAATTCAGCTTGCATTCTGCTAAAAGTAACAGCTAATACAAGTTATTTGTTATCTAATCTGCCACAACAGAATTGACATTAATGTTACTTTAAATTTAATTACACTTATAAATGAAACATCTACTACTATACAGTGCAAGATGTATTTTTTCGCTGTAAATAAAGAGTTTTGAGTTGTTAGTATTTAGTTCCATTATTTTCTCAATAATCACAAGTCAAAATTATTTGACGGCACATCTATACCTCATTAAACATTTCTTAAAGAAAAAAATGGCACGTTGATCCAAAAAGGTTCGCCACCCCTGCTCTAGATAAATAGTTACGGTTAATTCTACTTAGAATAAAACATTTCAAAGACAAATCAACCCTAATAAATCCTTCCAGCTGCTGAAAGATATTTAAGCGTTTGTCAGAAATCAAATAAGTATTTTACATTTCCGTAACAGCTGCTCTAATTGCACGTCATGTTGCCATAACAGCTCAAATAAATATAACAGAAACTAAGGTTATAATGATTGTAGTGTGAAGGAAATCACAATAACTCTAGCCTGAAAATGAGAAAGTTTAACAAAAATATGTTCTCAGCATATTTCTAAAAATGCACAGATGTACATCGTTCCCGGTATTAAATTCGTTCATGCTAAATGGTAGACATTTTATTATATTTCCTTGGTTATCTAAAGTTGTTACAGACTTTTAACAAGATAATAAAAATTATAATCAATTGAATTTGGTTATTATACGCAATTATTGGAGAAAAAATTCGAACATTTGAAATGTATTCCAAAACTACATTATATTAGTAATATTTAAAGTTTAATTACTCGCTGTAATTTTCATTTGCGCTTTTAACTTTTACTTAATTGAATGATTATGCATAAATATTGTTAAAAAGCTATAACTAAAAATAGAATCTAATTCTCTTTGAATAAGTATTTAAAAGAATTATATTAATTTTAATGGTAATAATGGGTCTGCTACGGAAACATTAGCGAATTTATATTTACATTATTATACAAAAAACAGACAAACAAAGATTTTTTTATAAAATTTTAGATATATAGATGATCTAGTTTTATGTGTAATTAATCTATTCCTAAAATTAATTTGTATCTAAATATTTGAATCTCGTTAAAACTAAAATTAATCCACTTTTAACGGATTACCTTCATTTAATGGTATGCAATATAGATGATAAAATAAGCAATAATATGTTTGAGGAAAGAGAAACATTTATTTTTAAATTTACAATGGTTCATTTCTGTAATTTTACAATTCATATATTTCAGTTTATAGAAATTTTATTCATAATTACGTACAACATAAAAAAATGTTTACATGTACATACTACATGCTCACATCCATACATATATAAATATGTATACATATATGAATATATATACGTATGGGAATATATATACACATTCTCATCCATCTCTGAAAGGAAATTAAAAGCTCCAATGACCAATAATTATAGGGATCCATTTAATGACAGAATTCCTAGAAGAAAAGTAATATCTGATTTCTCATATGTATTTCAATGTATTACAAATTTTTGAAGATAGTCCTTTTAAAAAACCGGGTGTCATTCCAATGGGGAGAAGCTGCCAAACCTGAAGACACTTAAAACTTTACTCTGCAATTATTAGAACTCGAGTTATTGCTCTTTGGTAATGCATTTCTATGACAAGTATCAGAAAAACACCGAAAAAACAAAGTAAAAAAAATTAATTGCAATATTATAACTTTTTAAGCGTTCCTCTTTCAAATGGGCTTAATTGCAACGCATTTCTCATTTCCGTGCGTTTGGGTCATTTTTTTTTTTTTTGTTATTCCACCAATTTTCTCCAAACTTAGTTTTTCTTGCGGAGAAGTCAAAGCTGATCACGAATATGAATGGTGCTTGTCGAAATTCCAATTAGTTCAAAAGTTATGCTCAATCGTTTCTTTGAAATTCGTCTCCTGTTTTAATAGTCTGATTCGGCGACACGCCAACCACTATTTCTTTTTTCAACCTATAAACTTACCAAACAAACCTATTTCACTTGAAATTTTACCAGGAATCTAAATCTGGTCTCCTTGCAAAATTCCTGTAACTTTTTTTAAAAAATGAAAGACCTTCTTTAAAAAACTGACCATGCCTTGCAGGATCGCCAACTTACAGTCATTTCTAGAGGTACCTGAAGTATTTGGTAGAAATTG
>BMAV01017776.1:53660-85190 GCA_019973955.1 Trichonephila inaurata madagascariensis | reverse complement strand
TAGTCTGTTTCAGTGACATGCCAACCACTATTTTTTTTTACCCTAGAAACTTACCAAAGTGACCCATTTCACTCGCAATTTGACCAGGAATCTTAATCTGGTCTCCGTTTCGCGAAATTCCGGTGGGGTCCCTGCTTCCCTCAAGTGAAAGAAATCTCAACCAACCCTTTTGGTTTTTAAGCAACAAGGATTATCATGTGAATGTGCGTGACTTTTGACACACCCGGTACCATGGTTAGATGGATTTTCTATTTAAATGTTCTTTTCCGAATCGTGATAAAAAATACTGTTGCACAGTAGTTGTGGGTATCATTTTGCTACATTCAAGAACATTAGCATTTTCCACTGTAGACACTGCCATTTTGACTGATTAGTTACTTAATCCACCCAGTACTGCTTACGTAATTTCTGTAAGGGGTGATAGCAAAATTTGAAAGTACATCTATGTTACAATTCACTGAGGTTGTGTCTGTCTTTGACTGTTATTTTTTACACCATCTGGAAAGTACATAAGCTGTTCAATAAGTAATAAGACTAATTTTACTGCCGCAAAACCACTCATCGGAATGTTAATTTCTTTGGCATAAGAAAAGCTTGTTGTCTGTATTAATAAAAGCTACCAATAGATGGCGTGTACAGACTCCTATTCTTGAGTATCACGTGATCGAACTGAAGCGTGTTTGTGGGCACCTACGAGACGCGCCCAGTTGTCGAAATGGAAGCAAAAATCTGCAAAAATCAGCATCGGAGACCTTTGATATGATACTATATGATTAATGACTGTAACAAGAAGGCAACAATATCTCAAAACACTTTATCACAGCAGACAAAGCTTGGCTGTATTACTATGATCCAACCATAACACAGCAGTGAATGGAAACATCCATCTTCACTTACTCTCAAGAAAGCAAAAACTAAGAAATCAGCTGGTAAAGTAATGACCATATTTTTTTTATTTCGAAGGAATTGTATGTCAACACGCTGTCGAACCCGGTACTACCGTAAACGCCACGTACTACACGAATGTCCTGCGAACAACGATACAACACGTTAAAAGGAAACGTCCATTGCTTCGAAATGGCTTCCTATTGCACCATGACAATACTCGACCACATATTGCTCGTTGCGTACTGGATGTTTCGCAGCAGAACAATGTAGAGATTTTACTACACCCTCCATACATTCCTGATCGCACTCCATGCGATTTCTGGGTGTTTCCTCAACTTAAGAAACCATTACGAGGCAAAAGTTTTGCAAGCAACAAAGCATGTGTAAAGGCTGCGGAGGCGGTTTTGAAAGAACTCTCAGAAAACGGACTTTTACATGTTTTTAAAAAGTGGACAGAACTTTGAGATAAATGCATTACGTGCCCCGGAAGTTATTTTAAAAAACACCCATGTAAATGATGACAATTAAAGATATCCTGTTTTTTATTTTTTGCTTTTTTTTAATAATTTTTGTCTTATTACTTATTGAACAGCCTTCGTACATACTTCTCTATGAATCACCTTGTATTTTTATGTGCAGTCCGCTGGATTATAATGTTTTCCGAAGTGACCCGCAAAGTCACTTAGGGAATACATTTGACCATACACCATGCCATATATGTTACAAGAAATACAAGAAAGGAGGCAAACGCAGTCTAGATCTGACAATACCGGAGCATTATTCATTCTTTGCCGAAGAAGTTCTTAGCAATTCATGAAGAAAAACATTTGGAATTCAATCAAACCAGATTTAGCCGAACTTTACAACACTCACTCGACAGTAATCGAGGCAAGGAAGAATGAGATATTTCCGCATAATGTTCAATTACTGTGCTTCACATCATCTGACTGCATATCACCAGGAACGATGGATCATAAATTGCGTTTCATTTCTTTCTAGATGCAAAATGAGCCATTCTTGACACAGATCATGTAAGTAAGGGAGAAAGTGGACTATGTAACGTAACGTAAATTGCTGGAGAAACGTGTGTCAAGCATTTGGTTCATCAGGATCAATATAGTAATCAAAACTAAATAAAAGAGGATTTCATTGAGTGTGTGAGGGAAAAATACCCTTGAATGTCCTCCCACTGAACCAAACTATTGGTGCTGTCTTTTACTATTTTCTGTTTGATAAATTGCAATTCACATTGGTGGTTAAGATATACAAATTCCTCAATAGGCTCGTTATTATCCTCCATCAAGATAATATGAGGCCCCATGTTGTTATAAATCGTCCAAACAGAGAGATTTTACACCGTAATCTTTTCTTATACCACCTTCTGACAGTCTCATAATTTATTTAACTTTTTTCAAGGCGAAAACTCTTTGAGAAGCAGCCATTCAAGACTTGTTTTCTCCAAACTTTGAGACTTCCAACAAATGTGGGATTTCTTCAAGACAGATGGCAAGATGCCATAGTCTGTAATGGTAAGTGTCCAAAATTTTAGATTTCAGGAAACAATCTTTTTGATGTACTCGTGGTCTGATATTTTCCAACTTGACAAATGAGTATAAATGTATTTTCATTAAACTAATAGTTTTGTAGGTCTTGCAAGAGTTTTTCTTATGATACATGTAAGTTTTAGTCCGCGTTTTTCGTCTTTCATCTTTTATGTATACCTACCAAGGAATAATCAAAATGTATGTAATACAAATGAAAGTAATTTGTTCAAAAATGCAGTTTAAAGACAAATAACATTAACAGCAATTACAAAGAAACTAACATTTATTTTCTTACTGAAATATATATATATATATATATGTTATTTTATTTTATTCATCAAATGCCAGTTCATTAACCCTCAGGTCATTAGGTAAAGAGCTCTCCAAATTTCTTCACAATACAGTCCAAACTCTTAATTGCATAGCACACGTCTAGATGAGAAGCGTCCTTGACTTGTCCAGAAGCACACAAAACACAGAAGGGGGAGTCAGTCAGATTAAAACGATACAAATGAGCACAAAGGTAGTAATATCCAGTCAATACTCGAAACTCAGCCACAGCAGTAACTCGAGGAGAATCCGAGACACAGGTTTTATTTGCACCCTCCCTGATTTATTTTTGACAGTTCTGGCAGCTGCATCTCGAAGGCATTTTTTAAAAACCCTATTGATTTCAAGTTTTGCATAGTGAAGAGGCAGGTCTCTAGTAGATCGGAGAATATCCGTGCCTCTTTTTGCTAAAAAGTCCGCCATTTCATTTCCCCAAAGGCCACAATGGGAAGGCACCCACTGGAAGACAATCTTTGTTGGAATTCTTCTTAGACGTTCCCTGCAATCCTGGACTCGGGTACTTTTGTCTTGGTTACTTGCCAAGGTCTGTATGGCAGAACATGAATCAGATAAATATTACAGCCTTATCAGGAGTGGAGAAATGGGCAGAAAGCTGATGAAGGACCAAATGAATGGCCTCGATTTCACCGTCATAGTGATTTGTATGACAGCCGACATGAGAGTAGAAGGGAAAAAAATATCTGCCACTTTAAGTAAAAAGATTATATTTTATGGCAATCGACTATATATCCAGCCTAAACCTGTCGATCTAAAAGCTAGTAATCTTTATTTTTCCCCGTAAATTCTTAAAATTTCCAGTGTTGATATCTGTTTCCTCCCCTGACTTAAGCAAAAGAAATAACATTAAGTAGAAATATAAAGAAATTCAACCATTGAAAGATATCAAATAAAAGAAAGTAATAATAGAGGACGTGTGATAGTGAATCGAGTTAGAAGATATCTTTACTACTTTATGTTACTGGGGATTGGAGTACCAAAAAATACTGTAGAACGCCTAGGAATAAAATAAGGCTGCAAAAATCGATAACCATGTAATACAAGAAACAAAAGCTATGAAGTTTCGATTCGGCAATTCCCAACTAATGCCTTTTTGCCTAGAAGGTATTCGGCTTACCTAATGCTCGACGAAAGTAAAATAATATGAAAATCGATAAATGTCAAAGCAGAAAATCTTTCTAAAAAGGATTGTAAAGTACAGAATGACACGTTTATTGCATAAGTATATTTGGAAGTAATTTATTTTTTTGGAAGCAGAATATCAGTTTCATCAGAAAGAAAAGATCATTTGATTTCAATGTTAATTAATCATTGTTTTGCCTCAATTTATTTTTAATAGCTACGTAACAAGTAGTAGTTATGATAAAAAAATATTTTTAATTAAGGGAACATGGTATGATTTGCACAAAATTTTTTAATTTAACGATTTTTTGGTTGCCTCCTATAAGTATGTATGATGTAAAACAGATTTTGTGCCCAAAATTTCATAAAAAGACAACCATTTAATTTTTAAGGGAAAAACTTTAAACTTATTGTTTTAAAATGCTACTCATCCTATACAAATTGACGTACATATTTGAAATTTGATTTACAAGTACGTCAAACTATGCATAACAAAAATTGGTCTGGGTTTTGTGATAACATGATTGATATACTTGTACAATACTTCTGATTATGAATGCTCATTCAAAATTCCTTAAAAAATGTGTAAATTCTAAATTCAATTATTTTTAAGAAAAATAAGTACTGCTTTGAAAAATGCATATCGACTTTTATTCCATGTACTATTAGCAACAAGAAAAAATATTTCCAAGCATTAGGCACAATAGAAAAAATGCCTTAGCATTTTAAATGATGAAAAACTAGTTATTTTATTTTTCTGAGATAAGAGAGTTTCTAAAATTTTGATTTACCTTGCAGAAAAGTATATAAAAAATAATTTGGACTAAAACAATTAGATTGGATTGTTTGACAGCTTTCTGTCAATTAAATCGTACTGTGTCGCCTTAAAAATTTACAAATACACATTAAATTTCGAATAAAATTATTCATATACATTCCCTGTATATTAAATTCCTCATTTTGTAAGAAAGTAGAAGCTGAATGCATTTGACATTATCAGTCTTTTTAATATTTTATTTCTGGTTTATCACATAAATATTGCTTCACCTTTCAAAAAATAGCTTTTATAGTTAATAAATTATTTACATGTTTTAGTTAATAATATAGAAAATATAATTGTTCCCAATGAGGAGAAAATGTTCAGTCAAATTTAATCCTGAAAAGAAAAGAATCTCCCTTTATTTATTATATATATGTCATTATTATTAAATTTAATATTGTATATTAGTTATTAATATCACAGTTGTTTTTAAGATATCCAACTTCAATCGCGGAACCACGCGTAATTTTAAAAATAGTGTAAGAGATCATTTTTTTTTTTTTTTTTTTTACATATTTAAAGTCACTTGAGTTAAAATATGAGTATACTATTGTTTAAGTTATCCGACTACGTTCGGAACCGTGATTTTAAAAAAGCCAATAAATGGATAATTTTCATGATATCTAGTGTCACTCAGATTAGAATACATGCATAAAATTGTTTTAAGGACATTTTGACAAAAAATTATTTAAATAAAATATTTTGGCAAAAATTTAACTTAGAATAATCTTTTTTCAAAATGTTCTCTTTTTGTGCAAAAAGGTTCTATTATTATAATATTTTGCCTGTATATAGCTCAGACCTCTCTACAGAGGGTCAACCAGAATTGTTGAAAAATTAACATTATTTTCAGAGTTACCACCAATTGAAATAATTATTGGCGTTTTTTTCTTAAAATTGCTCCCCTCTGTTGTCGTAAAATATGGATAAACCCACTTTTAAGTTATATATTTCAAAAATTCTAGCTGAGCCTCTGTAGAGTGGTCTCAGCTATATACAGGCAAAATATTATTATAATAGAAGCATTTTTCACAAAAGAAGAACATTTTGAAAAAAAGATTATTCTAAGTTAATTTTTTGCCAAAATATTGTATTTAAATAATTTTTTGTCAAAATGTCCTTAAAACAATTTTATGCATGTATTCTAATCTAAGTGACACTAAATATCATGAAAATTATCCATTTATGCGCTTTTGCAAAATTACGGTTCTGAAAGTAGTCGGATACCTTAAATAATATTATTACAATAAAAAATTATTTAAATGTAATTTTTTTGAAAGAATGAAGAAAGAATGATGTTTTTTTTTAAAAACATTATCCTTTTACTCAAAATTCTTTTATATTAATATTTTGCCTATATATAGATAAGATATTTCTACATAGCATGAACTAGGATTTTTAAAAATTTCGCATTATTTTTTGAAGTATGAATAAACCCACTTCTAACTTACACATTTCAAAAATCCTGGTGTGAGCTCCGTAGAGAGATTTTAGCTATATATAAGCAATATATCATTTGTAAAGAATCATTTTTCACAAAAGGAGAAAGTTTAAAATTTATGTTTTTTTCCTTTTTTTTTTTTTGACGAACAGTTGCATAACTTTTATATTGTAATAATATTATCAAATTAGTTGTATATACCTCTATTCTAATTCAAGTCACACTAAATATCATAAAAATATTATGTATATCAAAAATAATTTCTCTTACTTTAAATGTGCAAGAAACTCTTAGTTCATAACATCACTAGTACGAGAAGGAAAAATAAATTAACATTAAAAGTTGCTTTTTAAGTATTTGACACAAAACCCAGGATAAATATTTTACATGCAACAAAAAAATCTTATACTGCAAATTTACTTTCATATTTATCAAAAGTATCCATACTTCAGAGTAGTACAGGAAGCAAACAACTAAAAAATGTCTCTTTAAGCTCTTAGACATAGCAAGTAAATGAGATTAAGGTAACGATTCCTGGAATTTTTTTTATCAATTTTGTCACAGCTTTTGGAGCATTTATTCCACTTGAAATACTTCTTTCTCTGGTTATCTTCTAAAATCTACTTTAACGCATCAAAATGGAGCACTTAAATAGCTCCTAAAACTGCTAGATAGAGAAAATACTGAGAAAGAATATTGTTTTTTTCGTTCTACTGATTACTTCCAAATCACCTCTTAATTAATTTAAGATTTAATTAGAGTAATTTAAACAAGCTCCGCGAAAAAATTCAATTTAATCATTGCTTATCCAAGAGTGTTTGCTTTTAAATTTGTATGCAGGAAGTGCACGGTTTATTAGTTTCTTAATCCTAAATTAATGATGAAAATGTGTAATATTTTACGGTTTCGATTGAGACGTATTTTAATTTATTAATAAGAAACAGACTATATGAGGTGTGACAAAAAAAAAACGAAATTGTTCTAATAAATCATTGTACAGAATTAGTTATCCGTTACATTATCTCCTTCAGAGTAGTTCCCTTCGGCATTCACACACTTCTGCATTCGGTGCTGCCATTGCTGGTAACTGTTGTGAAACGAGGTTTTTGGAATGCCCCCTAAATCTTTTCATCTGAGGTTCAGTCTGACCACTGATCTGACTGAAAACCCACTCATATTACGAATTGAGGCAATTTTTTTTATCTGTAATCACTGACCTTGTGTCATCTGCAAGCTTATGGTCTTGCACACTGTCAATTCCCCCTGAAAACCACTTATGCTATTCAAACACATATGCATGAGTCAAAGTTTCATCTCCATAACCTTAGGTTAGTATTTGAAATGTTTTCGTGGCTGATTTCTTCACAAGAAACTTGGTGTTGATTCGACCATTTTCCGGCAGAATGCAGTTGCAAGTGCTCACACAATGACGCTGTACTCCCAACTGGCGTGATCTGTTACACCGAAACTGGTCACACGGATAGAAGATGTTTATGGGGTAACGTCAACAACAAAGTTGCTGCCATCTCCATTCTTTTTTTACAAGCTACGCACTTAGTCTCGTTTTTTTGTGTGTGTGTGTCACACCTTGTTTTCGGAGTGAAGGGAAATCGCTTAACTCGAAACTGAGGGACACTGAAATAATTTTTCGTGTTATATGATAATGTAAAAAAAGAAGAAAAAACATATATTTTAGAGCACATTTTATTTCGACAGATATGTATATATGTATGTATTTGATAAAAAATAAAAGAACATACAAAAGCATTCATAAGAACTTAATGAAATATAGTAAAACAATGTTTCAAGTTTTTTGAGAAAAACAAGACATTTATTGAGTTTCTGGAAAATAATCTGATATTTTCTTTGCATTAGCCTTTTTAACATCAAATTGTCCACAACTTGTTCGATGTCGTCTATTCTATTCATTTCATCATTAGAATGCACATCTAAGTAACTACGAATATTTTTCCTAATGTTCCTCTTTTAGGATTACATGGGAACAGGAGCGGTGTTATTCGTTTCATTTTGGTCTTTGAAATCTGCATCAAGGATATTTTTGGAGCTTTGAACAATTTTTTTTACAAAATATTTTGTCTGTCATAATTGGGTCTGCTTACACATTATCATCATCGCCTGCAACGAATTCTTCCAATGATACAGTAGGACAATCCAAAAATATAAAACATTTCTCATACCTCGGTTGGTGTTTAAAATACTCTAATCAATCTCAGAAGAGAAAAAATGTTTACGTGTTAAGCGATTTTCATTTCATGTTAAAAAATAAAAATGCATGAAAATTCATAGTAGTCTGTCGGAAACATTGTACTATTTTGTGTTAACTGATATTTCGCCTCAAGCATTTTCGTGTTAAACGTATCTCGCTGTTTGTGTATATATATATATATACACTCATGGACAAAAAAATTATCGTACCAAGAAGGAAACGTCAAGATGAAACGAAATTTTACATATGCAAAGACTTCTTTGATATAAGTTAATGATTAGAAAATCAAAAATAAAGGATCATTTATTTCAGAGAAAAAGGTAGAAGAATGGAAGATTTAATACACTGTTAAACCCCCTTTAGAGCGAATGCACGATCGGGCATTAAAGCATACAAGTTCTGTATGACGTCTTGAGACACATTTCTTTCTATATTTGCTGTAAACCTGCCTCTAGTTCATTCAAACTCGTGAGATGCCCAACTCGCATTCCCAAATGATCCCAGATAGGCTCGATTGGAGACAAATCTGGGGATCGGGCAGTCCAAGAACGGGTAGTAACAGTGCGGAGACAGTCTTGTGATACCTTTGCCATGTGAGTCCGAGCATTGCCTTGTTTAAAAATGGCTCCTGGGAGATGTTGCATGAGTGGCACACACATGTAGTTGCAGGATGTCATGGGAATACCGCTCGGCTGTCATGGTGCCACGGATCAATACTAGGAGTGACCGTGTATTGTAAGCAATGGCATCCCGTACCATCACATCAGCTGTGGGAGTGGTGTCTCGCTGTAAAGCAAAGGCAGGATTGAGGCGTTCATCACCGGGTCTCCACACACGAACACGACTGTCATCACTGCTGAGATTGAATCTGGATTCGTCGCTAAAGACAGCCTGGTTCCATTACGCTGCAGTCCAGTTTCTACGTGCTCTACACCACTTCAAACGGAGACGTCGATGGGTGGTCGTCAAGGGCAGTTCACGAAATGGGCCCGGTGATCCCAAATGTCCTTCACCCAGGTGCCTATGTATGGTTCAAGAAGACACAGAGGCCCTAATGAAGGTGGTACCTGTGCCTGGATGGCGGCCGATGAAGTAGTTGGCTGTAGGCGTGCATTTCTTACGATGTAGCGGTCTTCTTGACGACTGGTCTGTTGCGTGTGTTCTGAGCCTGATCTTCGTGTAAATGACATCTCTGGGATCCACTGGTCCCAACACCTCCTCACAACACAATCAGAGCGGCCTAATTGACGAACTACTCGTCTAGCTGACCACCCAGCATCCATCATGCCGATGATTATCCCCCTCTCAAACTGCGACAGCTGCTTATATTGTCTTCAACAACTGCGTAATGGCATGTCTATCTCAGCCCTTCCTTTGTAAACGATTCAACACACTCAAACAAGCTTTGGTTACCTGTTTTATACTCCACGTAGAACGACGTTAAACGCCCTCTACCGGCTATACGTAATGCGCCATCACGCTGTATGTCTAATCATTTGCATATCTCCCCGACATGTACCTTCATGCCGAGTTTCGTTACGATCCCGCAGTTATTTCTTGATGCGCTAATATTTTTTATCCATGAGTTTATAAATATATGTATGTATATAGCCATGGTTTTTTTCATTAATTATGCTATTAGAGTATCATATGAAGACTTTATTACATGGATTCTACACTATATTAAATAAAAAATTGCTTGGTTCAAAAACAGATATTTGGAAGCATATAAGTATACTAATATAGAAGTAAGTTAGTGTTCACAAGAAAATGTGTACGTTTAGTAGAATGTATCGATAAAAACTGAATGAAAAAAATAAAAAGTTAATACTCCTAGCAAAGGTTCAAATTGTGGTACTTCACGTTAGCGAACACATGTATTTAAATAGCTTCTTGCAAAAAAAAAAAATAAATTTATAAGTACATGCGCACACACACACACAATTTGATTTTTTTTTTATTCTTCGTTTGGTAACTTATTTTGATATTTTACGAAATTCAGAATCGCACATGAAAATGAATAACTGACAACGTTTGGATAAATACTCTGTTCCCTCTCTATATATTTAAGTGAAAACTGACTACAAAGGAGCGTAAAACATTAAAATTCATGGCTTGAGAGATCGGATTTACAGATTTTAAATTTGACATACATATTTCATTTGTTGTGTAAAGATCCACTAGGGAAAGGAGTTTCAGGAAATCGACTCCCAAATGTAGGGAGGTTTGCGAGGCGTTTTAATGAAAAAATTTCCCATTCATGAACTATTAAATCTAGAGACTTAAAATCTGATAGGTTTATTTTGTAACGAAGGAATCCACTAAGAATGGGTTTTGAGCAAATCGACTCTGAAAAGTGTAATATAGTGTAAAAGTTAATATATGATATATATATATATCTATATCTTCTTCTATTTTGATATTTATATATTATTTTATTTAGAAAAAAACAGCCTGATTATGACGATATCTCTAGAATTACTAGAGCTAAAGTCTTTAAATTGGGCCTGAATGCTCTTTCGCTTGAGCAGAAATCCGGTAAGAATGGATTTTTTGGAAATCGATTCTCGAGAGATTACAATAGTGTTACAGATTTTAAAATTTTCCTTTCTTGAACCATTACAGAAGATCTATACAAGTAGCATAAATGTTTCTTTTCTGAAATATAGCAGGAATGTGTTTCTTTTGCACGATAGATATTAGTTAAAAACGAGTTTTAAGGAAATCGTCTGTTTATATTTTTTTAATATTTATATTTTTTTTCTTGGATAATATTTATAAATTGACTAATATATGAATTTTTTTGAAATACCAAGTTATTCAGTTTTTTTCATTACTTTACTTCGCTATTTTATATCTCAAATCTTTCTTTCCATGGAGTTTAAATTTCAACTTTTACATTGTTGATTAAATTTTGTGACCCCATTTTTTTTTTTTATCCTTTTATCTCAGTTGTTGTATTTTTACTTTTTGTTTGTGCTAGGAAAGGGTATACCTAAAAGTCTATATATATATATCAAATGAAATTTAAGAAATTTATAGTGTTTGTACAGTTTTATACTATACACAAATAAATTGTTATTAATTGTATAGTCATATTTTATAGTTCGAAAAAAAAGCAAAAACTGTCATTGTCATTAAATATATTTCGTAAAAAATAATTTTGAGATTCGAGTAGTGTCAAAAACAAATCTCGAAAAATATTAAGTATATCATGTATTAAAATTAAACGACTAATGTACATTTTAACGTATTATTTGTTCGTTGTTAATAAAATTATGGAAAATCATGAGGCTTGCAGGTAGTAGAGCTCAGTTGCTTAGAAAGTAATGGTAATTCAGAGCAAACGTTTGGAATTTAATTTATATCTTAGCTTTGCTGTGATTTGGTAAAAGCAGATGAAGTGGTTCTTGTATTATTATTAAAAATTAATATTTTGTAAATTCTTATGCATTTTCACCTCATCATATTCGTTTTCTAAATTATAGCATACGTAAGTTAATAAGCTAAGACGTCAGTTTTTTTTTCTTACCCTTCCACTCATTAAGGTATCCGAACATGTTCGGAGTAATTTATGTAGGGGTGTATTTTATCTTTACAAGTGGCTTTTCTTTTGTTGTCTAGGGGTGAGTTGCTATGTTCAGGATCTTAATATTCAAAGAAATAAGCAGATTAGAAAATTACTGTTTAATGAAACATTAGATTATTTCCAATTAAATACTGGTTACAAAGTTTATGAGTTATTTCATGGAGCATACTCTCAATCGTCGCTAAGCCTAGCGACACCCGCGTTGATCGAAAAACCTGACCTCTCGTTCGTAAACCCGGAGTCTGTCTCTCAGACATCTAACTAATAATATTTTTAATAAAATTACCTCAGTTTTGCAAAAATCTTTATTATAAGTGAATTTAGCATTTTTTTTTTTTTTTTGAAAAACTTCAAATCAATAAGAAAATAAGTATCAAACTTAAATTAATAAAAGTATTACTAAAATAAATTAGATCCAATTATCTAGAGAATGTACTAAAATGGTAATAATTTTTTTTCGATCGAGTAAATATTATAAGAAATGTGACATTGCTTATGAGATCATTATTAAAATAGCAGGCTTTAAATCAAAAAATACTCCTGCAATAAGAAATATATTTTTGTACATTCTCTAGAAAATAATATAAGTATCAAGTTCCTAAAAATTAACAGAAAAAAACATTTATATTACCTTAAGTTATCACACTCGCCATGATATATTTAAGGCCAATTTAAAGACCCACTTCTGGTAGAGATTAAAAACCTACTTCTTGTTATTTTAACCCTCTAAGCGGTCTGCACTTAAAGTCTTGCTATTCTGGAGTTGCTTCGAGAACGCACCTCAAATATTTTTTGCCGTCAGGTGGGGTTCTCAAAAGCGGTTGAGCCGTATTTTTAAGAATGTGGATCGGCCGCTTTTGGGAATCTTGCTTGAAGGCAGAAAAAGCATCTCTGGAATGACGGTCTTTTAAGTGCAGACCACTTGGAGGGTTAATTTTATAAAATTGATTGAAACTTTGCTTCTAGGTAGAGTAGAAGCAAAACAAAGTATGTTTTGTACAGCAAAAAGCTAGCTCTCTTCAATAAATTAAAAACAAGAAATATGTGTTTTGACCAAATTTGGTCATTTCAACGACTTTAGATACCTTAAATGGTGCATCATTCCATTTCTTTAAAACATTCTACCACTCACTACACGACAGGACATTTTCAAAATCAGTGTGAAGTTTAAATTTCGATCACGTTAACCCTGAGCTGAATTGCAGAACGAACTACTTCTTCGACAATTAATTTACTTTTAAAGGGATCTTCAAATTATGTTTCAGGATGCAGATCAACAATTTCTGAACGGTTGGTACTGTTCTGTTTACCCTTCTTGAAGCCATTGAAATGCTTAAGTGATCTACTTTGTTTATTTCTAAATTAGATTTAATCCCTTCCGCGAAAATACTCCTAAATAATTTGTGGCTTAGTTTTTTTACTGTTCTAACTCTTGAAAGTGTTAAATTTATTTTTAATAACAGGGTTAAATGTTTTTTATTTATTTTTTTTTTTTATTTTGTCTTGTGTACCTTGGTTTTGTTTAGAAGACTGTTTTATCTCTTTAACGTTTGTGATGTATGTGCTATGTAGTAAATTATTTCTCATTTCTATATTATTTCTCACTTTTTTAATTAAAAAAAAGAATTTTTGATTTTAAATATCCTTTATTTTTAACCTAATGTTTTTCATTAAACATTATGAAAACACTTAAAAAAATTTTTTTTAGAAAAGAAATTCCAGTTCTCTCTCTTATTTTTTTATCCGAGCTCTTGATATTATTCTCAAAGTGACATAAATACGCCTCATGAAAAAAATGAGAGCTATTAGAAATATTATCTCATCTTACTTTCTCTTTCAACCTTTGTCTGTAAAATAAACTCTAGAACACCGTCCATTACTTTAATGATCCCACTACTTTAATTACAAAGAAAAGACATAAAAGAGTTCATGTCATATTGCTATAAATTCTCCAGGAAAAAGAAAACTACTCGGGATATTAAACATTACAAATTACTTATCAAAAGGTTGAAGAATTTATGTTTAATACTTGAGAACTCAGTTTATTATTGCGTAGCAGTTAAAGGCTTAATTTATTATACCATCTCTGAACTTAACTAATGATTTACTGACAAATTTGTATTGTTACGTGATTTACTGAAAAATTTGTAGTGTTACGAGAAAAGTTATATTCAGAGATAAATGGTTTTTAAACATAAAAGTTATTGTTGAAAATCGTTAACTTCAGGACGCTGCTCTCTATTGCCTAATTTATTATTATTGTTATTTTGTTATGTGCGTGAGCAAAATGGCAGGTGAACTACGATTATGCACGGAGGTAATCTGTAATTAGAGGGTTCGTTGCCCTAATAATTCAGCCTAATTTGAAAGGATTCAAGTTTTTAATTGTGTGTTGACCAATCACATAAATCTATGTTTAAAGACGGAAGATTATTGATCATCTCAAGCTCCATTGAATGCAAAAGTTATAGTTATTCAAACTAATTTCTCTGCATTTAAAATTCTCTTAAATCATTGTTTTGAAGAAATTTTTCAGGAATATAATACCAAAATATCTGCTGCAAGAAGGATATATTTTGTAAATATAATTTCATTACTTAACTCTTTGAAACGTTTTACCAACTTAACAAAAAATCATGAAAGTAAAAATTCCGTTGGAAGCAAGGAAAGTTTTCATGAAGTTTTTATAACTGTTAACAGAGATCGAAATTCCTTAAAGTTATAGTCATAAAATTTGAATATGGGATTTAAGCAATAAGATTCGTGAAATATTCCTCGTAAATTATAAGTTTATACTAAAAAATTGTTTAATGGTAAAACAATGACTTTCAAATTGGTTCATATATATATATATATATATATATATATAAATTAAACTCAATTAAACTCAATGGTGCAAAAGCCCATGAGGGCCAAAGTCTACTGTTTCCAGTTCCCTTTGCAGTTTTAGGACCGTGGGCAGTGGCGTAACATACACCCCTGCAATCCGGAAGGGTAGGACTCTAGGGGGCCCAAAGTGTGACTGACGCCAAGTACGTACCCTCTGTAAGATCCGGCTAGGGGCACAAAGCGTGACATTACAGGAAGGGGGCTCTAATGTTCTCTGTTACGCCACTGACCATGGGCAATGAGGTTCATGAACTGATGTTCCGGTCAGTTGGTCAGTCTGAAGTGAAATCCTCAGTGTCATTATCTAAAAAACATAAAAAGGAGCATATTTTATGCTTATTTACCAATAGTTTTCAATTCATTCAAATGTAAACCTTTAAAAATCTCTCATTATATAAAATAGACAAAATCACTTTCATAGAAAGTGGCTCAATTATTGAATATTTTTGAGAACAAAATCTTTTCCTAAAATTAAACATTCACATCCTCTTTCTCATTTGCACAAAAAAGGAGTTATTAAAATATCGGGAAATAAATGTTTGTAATGGAATATTTTGTTTTTAACACATTATGTGTTCACACACAATTAAAATTTATTTAATAGCTTACGATGAAAATATAAGGTTTAATTATAAAATGTATTTATTTAATATATATATATATATAAAGGTAAGCATAAAATGTTCAAGAAATATCTTTCGGAACACTCTTATAATGCTATTATTGTCTTAGCTGTAAGATATACAGCATTAATGCTTGAATTTATGTAATTTTAGTATTTATTTATAAGTAAATTAATCTATTTCTTTTTTCAATCATATTATGTAAAAACTCTTTAAACTTCCTCTAATTCTGTAGAAGTTATTCTACATTCTAATTCAAGCAAAGGGAAAAAAATGAGACCTTATTTCAATAAATATACATGGCAATACATTAATTAGTTAATACATGTCTCTTATCTCTCATGCGATAAATTATGTTAACTGACGTTAATTAGAACAGATGATCCTTTTTATTTCTTAAATCCTGAAATGTAGTTGATATGTGAACATGTATTTTCTCATTAATTTTTTTTTTACCCAGACAGTTAAGTTGAAGTTTAATTAAGATAAATTTTTTTTTAGTTGCTTGAGTTTTTTTATTATTTCCTCCAGTTGTTTTGTGTGTGAAACTTAATCTAATAACTGATTTCAATAATATAATGAACATTTATTTACAAGTTTAGTATAGTTTAGAATTGTTATGTCACTTAGTACATATATTTTGTCTTCTGGATGTATTCTGCATCTTGTGAAACGAAACTATGGCTGTATTCTGTATTTTGAAAATTTTTATAGGTTTTGATGAAAAGCGTATGCATTTATACTTAAAATATTTTTTTAAAAAAAGTTCTAAATATTTATGTTTTACATGGTGGAAATCCCACAAAGATAGAGTGGGCCATTTGGCCAAAGAAACAACATTTCAAGATATGAATCTTTCGATGACTGTACCGTTGTCTCACTGGAAGCATTTAGCTTGGGAAGGAACTGTTTTTGCCTGGAACACCGAATTCTTGGCCTCACTAGAAGCTGTGTGGGCTAAAAAGCTTTTTCCAACCATTTATCAACGGATAAATTGTAAGAAATGTTCCCTGATTTTAAGCTATCACAGATTCTTTCAGGATATGGAAATTTTAAGAGCTACTTGTCTAGGTTTAATTTAATTGGTAGTGATATTTATTCTTGTGGTCAGGATGCTAAAACTGCGGAACGTGTAATCTATATTTTTGTAAAAAAGAAACTTTTTTGTAAAAAAATTGGCCACCTGTTTTGTTTTTATTGGCTAAGTATACTCGAAGTCTTGATGTCTTAAGAAATGTTTTTACTGTATAGATTTTTAAAGTTCTACATGTACGCTCTGGAGGGGCACGAATAAATTCAACTCAATAAAAACAATGGACTGTATTCCCTTAAAAACTTTAATGAAATTGAGACTTGCTCGGCTCGCAGCTGGAACTACAACTGGAGTGTCACTCCAAAACATTTCTTATAACCTAAATGACGGGTGCCTTGGCGCTCGCCAAATTGACAATAAATTACAAATAGTAAAGGATGTCGTTAACACACTCCCCTTCTTTATATTTGTGTACCCTCGCTCCTTCTTTATTACTTTATATTTGTCTTCTAAATGTGTTTTTAATTTTGTTTTTAATTACATAATGTTGATACCAATTACATTTGTAAGGCTTATGTTGTGCAGTGTGGAGCATAAGAAATTTTACAAATAAATTCATTAAAAAAGTGGAAATATAGGGTGTGCTTCGGCGGGGTGGACTGGTTGGTTTGGCATTGGCCTTTTACTTCTAAGTTTGGGGATCCGACCACGGTAAAAGTCGGTGGATTTTAATGATGCAAAAAAACGACAGATTCCACGTCGTATGATTATGAGGCATGTCAAAGATCGCTTGAGTGCCTGTTTAGGTTGGGTGCTCTCGGTAAAATTAAAACTCTTACTATGGTTTCACATCTTCAGAGCTAAGGTTCATCCCTCTAGAGAGGAAACTGGGAATCAAAATTACTAAAGCGGCGATTGGTAGACCACTTATATGGTGCTGCACTAAAAAGAGATACCAGCTCCCGATGAATGTACTAGGTTCGGAATGCTAAGACACCAATCCACAGACTCATTAGAAAAAAAACCTTTTACGCATGGTAAAATGATCATAAGCATACCTGTTCCATTGCTACAAAAAAAGTACTTAATATGCTTAATTTGGAGGTTTTCAAAATAATTTTCAAAACAATATTTTTTGAAAAGCCTTTTAGTCCAGATTGTGTTTGTAAAATTACTTTAGTATTTTGAAAAAGCATCATTTCGTAAGCATTAAAAAGACGCTGATCTTAAACATCCACTTATTTATCTAAAGAATTTTTTTTTAAGTTATAAAGGGTTATTTCATTTTATTCTTATTTAATTTTTGTGTAAAATGTTTTTTAGAATTGTGTATTTACTATTTTAAAATTCTTACACACAATGCTCTTCTAACAATACTCTTGATAATTTATAAATATAGTTCAGAATTTAAGGGATCTTGAATTGTCTAGAAATATTTTTTTTAATTATTTAATTAATAAAAAATCATAATCAAATTAAACATAGTACCTTTTGATGTATTCTTATAAAACATTTTATCGCAAAATATATTTATTAAAACTCGTGTTATTCCATTAAAAATAGAATACCAAGCAATTTTTATTGAATAATTTTAACATAAGGCATTCTAAGACCAAATAAAATTATTTCATAAATGTTAGCATGATATTATAGTATTATAATTAAATTATATTTACCGAATGATAAATTTTAATAGTCTAGAAAACTAATTTTTAAAATAAAATACATTTTAAATATCACATAGCGAAAGATAGAAAAAAAAAGAAAAACGGTGTTTGTCATATATTATATTCATATTAATTAATTGCTTTCACAATGAATGAGATTTCGTTAAAATAAAATTAGATTTTGTCGAGCACATTGATTAATTAGCCTTACTCCAACTTTGATTAATCCATAATTAATGAAGCACTGTTCATTAGGAAAAGAAAAGTAGTATACATTACATCGAAAGATGGTTTAATTAGATGAAACGAGAGTTATATTTGATGAAATTCCGATACTTTTCATACCTGTCATTCTAAAATTATTTGGCTTTTCCTTCAGCAGCTGTGAATAATTGTTTTTAGAGCAATTCCACTGTTCGGAATCAAATAAAAAACACTAAATCTATCATTCCTTTCTGATTTATAGAGTTTGTTTGCAATTTTTTCAATGAAACCTTCGGCTATTTTGCTCTGAATACTATGAGTTTCCGATATTTGCTTTGTAAAAGAACTGATATTTCTCCTTTTTCTATATGATAGCAGTTTAAAAAAAATATTTTCTTGGGTTATTTTAAAGGGAAAGTTGACCAATCTCTCTCTCTCTCTCTTTCATCTACATCTACTAAGGGAAAAATCAATCCCTGAAAGAAATTAAGAAATGTAACGTATTTTAGTTTCACAGCCTCAACGGACTCAATTCTAGATTTTTTAATGCAGATTTCACCTTAGGTAACAGTTATAAGTCGCGTGGTGGATATAATGGATAAATGTAATAATAAAATGGATGGTCTAACACTAGGATGACAATGCGGAATGAGTGGGCGCCTTATCATGGTAGAGAACCCATGACTTGTTCTTCCACAATTTGGGTGGTTTCTTCCTTACCTTGTTCAGTAAAAACGTGAAGGTGTAATGTTTGTTAGTAGTTTGACCTTCAGGAAATCAGGGAAGTACACAATCCCAAGAATATTGCAAAAAAAATCATGAATGCCTTAAATTTTGATTTGCTCATTCGAGCATTTTTGGCTCTTGGTGAAGATCTTGGATCTTGTCTCTTCCAGTGCATGAATGGGCTCTTCATTTCAAGATCATAAGTAAAAATCCACGATTCGTCACACGTTATTATCCTTTTCAATAAGTTTGGGTCATTGTCAGTGACATTCAAAGTGTCAGTTGAAACATTTTTGCGAGATTCTTGTAAATCAAACGTGAGAACTGTAGGCATCGTTTTGGCACACACTTTTTGGATGCCAAAATTATTAAGTAAAATTTAGGGCATGGATTCTATGTCAATGTCTATAGTCTCAGCAATCGCAAGAATACCTAACCGACAGTCAGATCAGACCATATTACCAATTTTTTTTATACTGCCTTCCGTGTGTGATTTGAAAATACGATCCAGGCATGAATTATCTTCAATGTGATCTCGGTTACTTTGAAAGCACTTAAACTACTCTAAAACACTTATACTCCATAAACTTTCATTGCCATATACTTCTTTTAATAAATTATAAGTTTTTCTCCCCAAGTTTTATGTGAAATTTTACAACAGTTGTTGCTCTATTGTTACTTAATGATTTTTCCAGTCAAACAAAAAAAAAAATCTCTTATGTGGCTATACGGATTTGCTTACAGAAACAAGAGGCACTGCATTCAAAAGAGAAATCCTCAATGTCTCACGCTAACTAACTGTTGGTGGTTGGAGTTTGTCTCATTCTTAATGTTTCTTTAGAAGCGTCAATCTCGTTATTCAACAGCCACACCTTGTATTCAACATCATCAATACAGGGTGATTCACACACACACACACACACGAAGTATGTTGTTTCAATGCACTATAAATCAAACACAAATTAAGATATTATATGCTACATGGAACAGAATTCTATGCAATTATTTCAAGTTTTGTTAATCTCTGGCATTGATGTCTGAAAACTTCTTGAGGCCCTAAGCTTCAGCTCAAATGTATGCCTAGGCCCCTTCACAAATGTATAGGCCCCCATGACCCTTAAAAGTAGACAGTACATAGTATACGTTCTTAAATACTCGTACAAACAATAACCCGAAGCAAATAAATGTACATGGCCTACAATCGCACAAACCAACTTGACCGACTACCGCTTTTTGACTGAATGAGTAATGGTGGTAGGCCTAGACCTGTAAGTGGAAGACGGTCATCACATGTTGCCAGTTGACATACCATCCAAAATTCCCAGTTTTTCGGAAAATGCAACATGAAATTATAGTTAATCATTGAAATTAAGCCAAATATGATCTTATCAAGGCTGAATCGAGAGAGAGACGAGGCCCCCATTGCGGTGGGGGGGACCCTGGACCCCTCCCAGTTGACCCATGCTTTAAGACGTCTCTGGTCTCAGTTGTACTATGTGTGTACAAAAAGCCATCTTTATTGCATACGCCACCACTTAGAATAATAGTCACATGATACGCGCATTATTCCTAACGTTACTTTCATCGGGGAGAGACTTAGAGTGCATCTGCAATACGATTCGCTGAGGTGGCATGTTTCTTTGAATTTTATTGTTTTACAGCATCTGGAAAGTGTGTGTACTTCTTTATTAACACCCTGTATGTCGCTTACAGACGAATTGTTATATCCTCAATAATATAATGACAGTACAATGATTTGTTTTAACTTACGATATTAGAGTTTACACCAATTTTTATGATTGACGCTTTTGATAATAAATATGACATAGGAATTTCACATTTGGTACTTTATTTACTTCACTATTGGTAATGTACATATGAAGAAAATTGTGAACAATTGCTGTACATGTACATAAACTTGTATGTAAGCCAATCTGTAGTGATACATAAATTTCAAAACTAACTTATAGGAAACTAATTCTCCATATTTCTGCGTATTTAGAGCTAGCAATGTCTTTCTACAGTGCAGCATTATCTACCAACGAGAGAGTTTGAACCGAAAGTGCAACAATTTTATAATTGTTATAAATTTGTATTTCTATTTTATTGTTAATTTATATTAAATTTTGACGTAAAATTAAATAAATGTTAAAATTATCACATAATTGAAAGTTTAAGTTCTTTACCTAACATTACATACACAGATTTCGTGATAAGTTTTAAGTAAGAATTTTGCAAGAAATGCTTTTTTTTTTAGAATTTCCTTCGAGAGAACAATCGATAAGAAAACAATGTTTATTATTTTATTTGTAATTGCTATTGATATAAATTTTTAAAAGCGAGTAAAATTGGAGAGGCCACAAATCTAAATTATAAAAAAAACATAAAAAAATAGCACTTGAATTAAACTATTACATATAGTCTGCACGAAGGAAAGCATTCGATCTGTGTACCTTCGGTTTCGTACGCAAGTACTTTATCGACCACGCCAAAACGATCGTCTTCGCGTGATATTTGGTACCAGTTTATATAGATATCACCCCCCAAAAGTACCATTATGGCTCATCCCGAGTGCAACTCTGGCGCTGTGAGAATTTACACTGTCCAATCGGTATTTCCCGAATTATTTCACATGTGCTTTTTATGGTTTTGAAAAATTGAAAAGTACCACTCGGTGGAATTTTCTGTAAAAAAAGGACGTTCTTCTGCTGAGCACCCTCCTTTCACGCTTTGTTGACTACATTCCTTCAACAGGGAAGAAAACTACAACAAAACGTCGTTTACCCGAACGTTTACTATCCGGAGCGTCAAATATCCGGACCAGTTTCTTTTTTTTGTCAACTACATGTACTGTTATATGAATATATTTTCGAACAGTGCAATGTTCAAAAGTTGTTTCGCGTGAGGCCAAAAATGACGGGAAAGCCCAAGGTCAGGGATATTTGGGGAACTTAAGTTGTGTGATTTGGTAAACATCTGTAGGTCAGTTTGTTTCCAAGTGAGGGTGAGTACGTACCCTTTTGTTGAGTTGTGAACTACCATGAGATTGTGACTTCCATGCAAGAAAGATTCCGACCCTGTGGACGATGAATCGGATAAAGACGAGAACAACAACAGAAGTAGCAAGAGTCCATCAAATGCTGACGCGTTTTCTGCATTAGAGATAGCTAAGGAGTGGTACGAACAAAATCATGGCGCTGTCCTACTGAACTACTGCTGCTCAAGAGAATCGGAGACCTTGCAGCGAAAAAACGAAGGTGCACGATGCTACCGCGAAAAATGAATGATTATTTTCCATAATAAAGGTAAAATTGCGACATTTTGCACCTATTTTGCTTTTTCCTCAAGCACGTTTCCTGCGTGTGATGATTTTACCATTCGTATAGTGTCCGGTTTCATATACTGGTTTGATCGCATTCGGTTTTCGGTGATCCGAATAATCGCGTATGCGAATGGTGTCCGGTCCCAAGTGATTCGGATAAACGACATTCTACTGTAATCCAACACGACGGTATATTATTTGTTGCTCATAGAGACAGTGAATGTAAGAAGAGAAACAGGATTCTACTATCCAGATTGCTATGTTGGGTTATATGACGTACTGTGTTTTCGAATTTATCCTATGTGATCCAATTCTGATAAACGATTTTATCATTATTTATGCAAGAGCAAAAGATCTAAATTGTAATGGAAGATAAAAGCTTTGTATCTTGCATTATAAGCTTTATATTTATAGCTAGTGGGAACTGACTCCAAAATCTAATGATTTCTGTCATACGATACAGAAACCCAGATTTACAGTTAAATTAATCATTTGCTTACATATTTTTTTACAAAAATTTTGTATGCGAATGTTGATACTATGTTAAAAAACACATGTATGTTTGAAAATTAAGCATAAGAAAACTGATTTTTTTATATCCATAATCCAGAAATAAAATGAACTTGGAAAGAGTTATAAAAAATGGGAAAGAAATGATAAATAACCATCCTGAATGATACATTTATGAAAACGTCATCGCATTCAATCGACTCATTTTCTACAAGCCATAGTAAAGATAGAAAAGATAATTGCTGCCTCGCTACATCGACCATTAATTTGCCATCATTCTTCCGATAATTCCGTGGTGGGATTGCTAAATGGACATCGATTACCCATTAACATCTTGATAAATTCCGTTGGCAAACAAAAAGTTGCAAGCTTAACCGCAAATGCATTTTCCCCCTGATGGGTCATTGAACTTTTTCATGGGTGTGTTGTCGACCATTATCAAACGCTGCATAATGCCCATAGTGTTTTTGGTCATTTCAGGCAATTGCATTCCGCAGACCATATCCATCATTTTGAATAAGGTTTAATCAGTATCCAGTGTTTATTTAACAAAAGTGAGGACAAAAATATAACCAAAAAAGGGGACTTTTGTGACACATGTATTTTATTAAGTTCAAAAATATTCATAAGTAGTAGTTGGTATAGATTTTTGTCATTTAATGACGGAATACAAATTATCAATCATGAAGTGATAAACCTTTCGAAAATATATTAAAAAAACTGAAAATATTTTTTTGCTGAAAAAAATAAATTTATACTGTCGTATTAAAATCGTCAATCCAATTTTATAAATATTTTCTTAAACTTCTCCAATTGTATTCTTAAAATTCTTTGAAACCGTGCTTTTGCTGCATAGAATAAATTAAAGCAACTAATAAAAACAAATTCTTCAAAAGGAATTGATTCAAAATGACCTGCATTCCCATAATTGGAAAAAGAAGTGCGTTTTATTATTTTTTTTTTATATAAAAACAGTGACGCTTCCGTCATTTTCAATTAAAATTGTCAATAACTTTCGATATCTTGGTTTCTCCGTTCAATTTTTCAAATATATTTTTAAAATAAATATCAGAGGGAAAATATGGAAAAAAATAGATCAGACTTATAAATTGTGAGGTATGTTTGTTACAGCCTTAAGAAAATAAATGTTAAAATAATTAATAAGACAAAAAATTATGTGATAATTTGAAACAATATGATAAAATTATTGCATTTGATCTTAAATGCAATAGCTAAAATTGGGTAAACAGTATATGAATCTACTGAATTTTTAAAACACTTCAAGATATATATTTACAAATCCGCTTTGTAAATCTAAATCCTATTTCAGTCAAACTTAGCAAAGATATTTGAAGCAAATTTTTTAACTTGCAAAAATTCGACTTTTCAAAATTTATAAATATTTGTCTTTTATATATGGATTTGTGTAAAAGTTTGAACAATTGAAAATTTGGAAGCACTTCACATTAGCATCCAATTGAGATAACATTCGAAATATTTGCTGCAAGATTATTTCTTTAACTTTTTCTTTTTTAGTTGACTTACATGAAAGTTTCTAATACGTTTCTTCTAATTGTATATACATTATTTCGTTTTCACAAAACTTGGTCAATATTAATAAGATCGTTTCACATTCTTTTTTCTTTAACTTTTAAATGTAATGCATTTTTAGAAATTATATGTCTAAATATTTCTGCTGAAATATTATTTTTTTAAAAAAATATTTATATTATTTTGAAATCAATAGTTTTAAAAACCTGATCGGAATACTTCTTCATGACATTTTTAGCAATTCCATTCGAGTTCAAAAATCGTTTGCTGATTTTAACAAGCAAAATGCTCTACCTAAAGAAACACTTAAATTTAAAACATTTTTTTTTCATTTAAAATTTTGCATTATTTGAAAAAACACATGCTTATAACCATGGACATTTAATTTACAATTTTGAAATGAATTGCTTGAATTTCTTTCTCAAACTCTTCATAATGATTATTAAATGTTACATAAAATGTATTTTAATTAAATTCGTTGGAATGAATATATTTAATAATAGTTGGATAAAGATATTTGTCTAAAAATTTAATTATACTACAAATTCAATCACACACATACTTAATAACAGAACACATTCTTGTATTGTATTTATTTCTACTCAGATAATTAAAAGAAAAAGAAATTAGAGGAATGTGTTTTGTTACTTATTTACTAAGTGTAATCTGCTTAGAATAACGCCCCCCTAATTACTTCAAATGGATAAATTTATACGCGTGAACTCAATTAACACGACATAACAGGAAATTATTTTCTTTCGGTCGCGTTTTAAAGGCTCTTTTCAAATACACTTATTTCTTTTGTTTTCATTACAACAGAGTAAATTTGACATTTTAAATTGTCGCATAACAGGCATCGGATTTTCAACAATTGCTATGTATTTAAATAATTACATTGCTTTTAAATAATTATTTGCACATCTCGTTAAAATTAAAAAGCTTAAGAAATCTAACAACGTAAATTCGACTTAAAATTAAATATCTTTGCATTATTCGATGGATATTTTTACTTATAACTGCAGATATAAATCTGAACAAAATGATTTTTTTTTTCAAACTGTATGAATTAAAAGAAAATCTTAAGGAAACAAGGAACTAAATTTTGCAAAATAATATATAATTATTATAAATAAAATATTATGTATTAAAAATCATTGCATGAAGGAATTCTGAGCTACAGTTTTTGATGCCAAATAAAATAATGAAATTGTAAAATAAATAATTTTGTAGGGAATGGATTTGCACACGTTGTCATATGTTTCCTATATTTCCCTTTAATGCCAAGAGAGTGCGAAATAGCTGATAAGGCAGTTCAAGGATAACCTGGGATCGTGGATCAATAGAACGACAGAGAGGGAAACAGAAGCGAATGAGAAGATGACGTGGAAAACGAAACAAGACGCAGCTGACGAAATAGACGCCTATTGAAATCCAGTTATGTTATTTTTTTATACTTTCACTACTTTTTACTTCCTTTAACTCTCCCTAGTAAATAATTTCTCTTAATAAATGTTTAATTCAATTTAATCTGTCCGTTGTCATAGTCTATAACAAAAAGAAATTATAATAAAATACAACTGTGCATAAAATTGCAAAAGAAGAGTTTGTTTTTCCCATGCAATTCCTTGATTAACAATCATCGTTAAAAATATGCCGTTATTTTTTTTATCAATGACTTTCGTATTAACTGATAAAAACTGAATTTTGCATCCATTTACTATGAAGGAATTATTTGTCGTTCCCTGTTAACTTTTAAGTATATTTACAACATTCTAAAAGATAAAAAAGAAAGTAAGAAATGAAGTAGATTTCTTGCAACATTTTTCAGGTATTTGAAAAATTTAAAAGATATTTTATCACACTAATGAAAAACTCAAACTCTGTAGCGCAACAGCCCATGAAGGCCAAAGCTTACTGTACCCATCCCAGTATATGTGACCATTGGATGCTGAGGTGCATGAGCAGATGTCCCGATCATGTGGTCAATCTGAAGCGAAACCCTCAGTTTTTTAGTCCCCAAGGAAACTTGGTACTCATTCATCGACCCACTGAAGGGATGAAAAATTGAGTCAATCTTGCCCAGCCCGAAGATAGAACCCCGAACCTGTGGTGTGGAAGCCTGATCCGCTCACGTAATGAAAAGATGCATAAATAATTGTCAATGTTTTCTCTTCAGACATATTTTCTTTATCCTTTTTTATGAATCTTTTAGTTTTATTTTATTAAATCCCTTTTGTGAAAATCATTAATATGAAATTTATCAGAAGAGTAGAGCTTAGAAGTGGTAGGATGAAAGATATTTTCTATAATTCAGAGCTTCTCAAACTTTCAATATTTGACACCCGATTCTCAATCGTAACTTTCATCGTGCCCTCCCCTCTCTGTACAATAACAATGTTTTGAATGCAATAATAATATTCTTTGACGCTAAGCTACAATGCAATATTAATTATAAACCGAACAGTTTATCAAGATAAGTAATAAAGTTTGCATTTCGTATATGACAAGCCCATGGGAGTCACTAGTAAGTATTTAACTTGTTCTTAACTTAGATTTGATAAATTAATTGCTGATACATTTATAAGTGTATTATATTTGTGTAAATGTGTATGTTGCTTTTATTTTGTCAGAATGCATTTTTCTTTTTTTTTGTGCTTCTTTTCAGTAAATTTGTAACTTTTAAAATCTTTTATTTTCAACCTTTCGATATGCTCACCCTACCACTGGGGTTACCACGCGCCCCACAGTTTGAGAAATGCTCCCTTAATTGTTAGTTTAACTACTCAAATCAGTGACGCAACAGCCCATGAGGGCTAGGACCTACTATGATCATCCCAGTATACGTGACCATTGGGCGCTGAAGTCCTTGAGCAGATGTCCAGTATCAGGTGGTCAGTCTGAAGCGAGACCCTCAGTGTTTAATAGCTCAATATTATTTATTTACTCTAATTTACACACGATGAAGATTGAATGAATCCTTATAGATTAAACCCAAAGTCTTTTGGCAAGTTTAAAAAAATTGCTTTATAAGATTTTTCTTTTTACAAGTGAAGAATTTCTTTTCAGTTTATTATAGAAAAGAGAAAAAAAGAAATCTTCACTGGATGAAAATTGAATGATTCCGTATAAATTAAAAGCAATACCACTTCAATGACTAAAATATTAATTTACGTTTTGTAAGGGAGTATTGCTTTTGCACGTGCAAGTTTTATTATTAGTTTGGTTATTAGAAAGAGTATAAGAGGAAAATTATATTTAATTTTTGTATTTAAAAATGTCACTCTTTGTTGACAAGCTTTTTGCTTAAAATGAAAATATAATAAAATAAAATATATCCAATATTCGAGTATAGGAAATATAGCTGTAAAAAATATCAAAACATAACCGAATACATAAGAAAGTAAATTACACGAAAAATACATAACATTATATTCTTAAAATGTTTGTTCCCAATTAATTTTTAATAGCATTAATTTAAGTAATTCATAGGATACACAGCTGTATTCAACCCACATTAATATTTGCTTTGCGAAACAGGCAAAATTGTAAATTTCTATCGACATGAGATACATTTTTATGAATGCATATGCTAATATTTAAAAAAAAATGCATAAACAAATAGCAACAAATTGTAGAAATATAACAAACTAATTTAATAAGAGCAGAATTAATAACAGTTTAATTTAAAGAAGAATTTAAAATATAAGACTAAAAAATACACATGACTTTTTTGGACGAACATGCATTATTCGCTAGAAGTATAAAACATACTTTTACTGGTGAAAATAATACAGGCAGTAAAATAGGTTCTACATCAGATTTGCTATAAATAAATTAATTTAATAAATACTTGTTTCACATTAGCTTCACTAAAAGAATTATTTTTTTCTCTAGATAAATGTGTTTACTTTCAGTTCTTACATGGCAATATAAACGTGTTTTAGTATAATATAATTATAACAATTATTCATTTAATATTGTTACGAATTTTGTGTAAATATTGTAAATAATTTGTATTTGGATGTATAATGCATTTATATTGCTCTATGTTACATTTATTTTGTGTTAAAATTGTAATATTCACAAGCAATGCCGTCCCTTACGCTACAGTGGTGATTCAATGAGAACTTGGTAATAAAGCCAAGGTGGCATCATTTTTGGTGACCGAGTTTCTGGCCACTTTGGCGACTTTAGCAATCATTTTGGCAAAATTGGCGACCATGTTGGTGAGTTCGGCACCCTCTGGATTCTTCTAGAAACTTGTGGAGAAACCCATTAATTTCAGACTCTATGACGCAAGCAGGATTTTTTCTGGAAGTTTCCTCCGGGCCTATAAATCGAGATGCTCTCCGAAACGAGAGTCAGTCTGATTTTTAACAGCAATTAGTGAGTCTGGTTTTGACTAGCGTTCAGTTAGTATTTCTCTGATTGTTGAAGCGATTAGTGATTACTTCGGCTGTTGAACGAGCGGTTGCTTTCGAATAATCTTTTATATACGTGTATTTTAGACACCGATAATTGTGTCTGAGTGCTGCTGAAGGTGTGAAGACCTTCTAAGATTTATTCTGCGAATATTGCTACCTAATCCTGTATTTCAAGGATTGGATTTTCTACAATAAATTCTCATCGCTCTTTAAGGAGTGTCTTGCTTTTTGCGACTGATTTGCATAAAATACTCGAATCCCCGATCTACGTAACATTATGCTATCAATCAAAAGCCATTTTTAAGAGATTATTGACGGACTTTTTTTTAACTGACAGAATAAGGGACATAAGTATTAGAGTTCAATTACCTATTCCAAGAATTTAAATAAGAAATACCTGTAAATTTTTTGATGGTTATTTTTAGAACTGCAGATAAAAATCTTAACAAAGAAATTTTTTACAAATATGTACATTAAAAATAAAATCTTTAAACAAATATGTACATTAAAAATAAAATCTTTAAACAAATATGTAAATTAATATTTCATTAAGTAGCTTGAAAAAAGCTCGTTTGAATTGCTTTATTCATATGAAAGTTACATGCGCAGGAAGTCTTTAACTCTATACATAAAAGTTCCTCCGATAAGTTTAAAAAAAGTTCATGAAAAAAAAACTAGATAAAAATATTGTAAATAATTTTATCGCATCAAATAGTAAAAATATTACTTCTCACAAAATAATACAAAATTTTAAAAATCATATATGTTAAAATGCATTATATGATATTATTCTGAACCACACGATTACTAAACTACGGTTTGAATCAATGTTTTTGCTTAGGTTTCTTAACTAAAGAAAATCGGTAATGAAATAATTTACAAAAAAAAAAGAAAAGAAAAAACTATTTCTTAGCAGAAAATGGCATTGATCTTATATTATGACGAGGTTCGAAGCTATTTTATGTGATTAATGTTTCAAATTATTTTCATTCTTCTTACAACCGAATAAAATTGCAAAGAAGCAGAAATAAAATAAATAATAATATCAATTAATGATAAAATACCTCTGTAAATGAATTTATGAAAGAAATTTGTTTTATAACACATTACTCTGTTTAAAAATCCACTCACGTTATATATAGTAATAGTAGTAGATTTTTCGAGTAATTTCCAGAAGCGTCCATGTAGTCGTCAACCCACCAAAACTGATGACAAAATGACTCTACTGCCATGTCTCCTTCAAGTGTTCATTGAATCACCATTATAATGTAAGGGATGACTTTGCTTGTGAATTTTACAATTTTATCATAAAATAAACACAACTGAAAGAAATGTTAATGTCTTACACATCCAGATATAAATTATTTACACTATTTTAAGCATTCATTACGCAAAATCTGAAACAATACTTTTACTGGTAAAAACAGTCCAAGCAACAATATGTGTTCTACATTATTTGCATTAAATAAGCTAATTAATACATATTTTTGACGTTAGTTTCACTCTCAAAAGATTATCATTGTGTAGCTAAAGTTTTACTTTCACTTTTTCTCGATATTATTTTGATAGTTATATAAATGATACAATTTTATTAATTATTCTTTCAATATATTATATTATGCTGTTTTTATGTATTAAGATTCATAGTTGCATACGTATTACACACAAACACACACACACACATATATATATATTAATTGACAAACTATTTACACGTTATACTTTATTATTAGAGAAACATTCTGGAATAATTTGATTTCTTAAGGACAAATCGTATGCATTGTTTGTCCTTCAGAAAAAAGCCATTTTAACACTAATCGTAACCACACTATTGGGATGCAACCTTCAAATAATTTATTTAAAATACAGACAAGAACTCTATTCCTTTTTATGAAAAAATATGCTGAAAGGCTCACTATTTGCGTTATTTCAATTTCTTCATTTATTTTTAAGATTTTCTTTTTACCAATTCCCATTTTTTCAGCATGTTCTCTTCCAATTCTCAAAGCTGGTTGATTCAATTTGTTAAGGCATGAAGAAGGAAATTGCGTCCGTTTTAGTTTAACATATTCTTCTCAAATACAATCGAAGGGATTAAATAATCCAATTTATGCAGTAAACTGGAGAAATATATACGTATTTCCTTTTGTTGTAACTGACGCAGGTTTAAATCAAAATGCATCTGGGAAGTCTGGATGGGAATTTACTTATTAATGCACATACTTATTTTAGTTACAATTTGCTTTTATGTATATCGGTATTGTTCAATTGATCATTTATTCCTTTAATAAGATTCTGACTTTTGTTACATCTCTATCAAGAGATTTTGTAACAAAGACTGGGTAAAAAAAATTCCTATTTAGTTCTTAAACGGAGCGGGAGAGATGTTTTCATACTCGGCCTTTTGTGATACAAATATTTATTAATTTTTCCCGGGAACAACTGATACTTTCACAAAAGCTTTTGAAGACAATGCATTGATAGAATTGTGGAATAATTCAGTTATATATATATATATATATATATATTGTTATTTTAGAAATAATTCATTTTAGCAGTAAATATTTTGGTATTATTGTATTATTACTATAAAAAAAGACAA
>BMAV01017775.1:0-25125 GCA_019973955.1 Trichonephila inaurata madagascariensis | reverse complement strand
AAAGTATGTCTTTTCGACATACTTTCATTCGCGTTTGCGGCCCCGTGTGGGGGGGTTCAAAAAAATGGATGCTTGTTTATTTCTGAATGCAAATTATTTCTGGCATTAATTTCCTTAATAAAACCTACCTGAAAAACAAAAGATGCTGACATTGAGTTTCAGACTTGCAAATGTTAAAATTTGTTGGATTTAAGGAAATTTGCTTAAAGATGCAAAAATTCTTTTATATGATAAAAAAGAAGTTATATAATTGATAATATTCACTTTACTTATTCTTAAGATTTTAAAGACTGTGTAAACATTTACCACTTTGTAAGAGAAAAAGGTAAAATTAAGAGAAATTTTTTAAATAAGAATTAACATTGATTTCGATGCTATAAAATGTAACAAAAACTTAATAAATTTTATAGATGAATTACAGATTTTGTGAACACACAAAATGTTAGTTTCAAACTCGTTGGATCTCACTTCAAATAAAACATTTTAACCAGTGAACTGTAATTGACGAGTTTACTCGTCATGCAGAAGTTGCAGGATTTTGCGTTTTCACGAGTTTATTCGTCATTCGTAAAAAGTAGTGACCATGGGCTATTTAAATTGTAATTTTTGAGAAAAATAAAATATATTCTGGAATTTCAAGATGATTAGAATATTTTCAGGCCAGTCTGGAGTAAAACAAATAAATAAAAAGTACGAAAATTTTAAGATGATTTATGCTTCCCCACGTAGTGCACTGGCTGAAGTTCGCATAACGAATTTATTTATGTGCGATGATAGTGTTTTTTTAAATGTTAGCCTAAAAAAGGCAAGAGCAAAAGTCATAAAGCTGATTGAAACAGGTTTGCTTCAGGTATGGTCAGCCATGGGACAAATGAGTGATGCCGACCACGAGCTGAGCCCATTGATAGCTGTTGGCCTGAAGTTACCTAGCTATCGAGAGGTGTAAATGTCAATTGTTTGATGGTAGAACCATGTGCTGACATTAGAGCCCAATGCCGTGCTAACTAAAGAACAATTTTTTTTTTACTGAGGTGAGAAAAGGAAGAATGGTTTGTGGTAAGAATACTATGATCAACATTACAGCACCTCTCCAGAAATTTCTTATTGTCACAAGACAAGTAAAAAAATGCTTTCTTAGTGAATAAGGAAGGAAATCAGTGTGTGATTAGGTTTCAGTCCAAGAATTTCGATGGTCTCTAAAATGGAAGGACCATCGGTCTCAGAAACCCGCGACTAAGCTAAATTACTTTATACCCCACCCACCCACAGTATAACAAATATTAGTAACAAAATAAGCAATTTTATAAAATAAAACCCTTTTTTTATCCAATATTTTAACAGCGCAACTTATTCTGCGATTAACAAGTACACTCGTCATTGCTTGATTTTCGTGACACATACAATTGCGCACTCTCAAACTGGAGCGCCACAGTTAACTGGTTACAGATGTTACATAGTTGATAAAAAATTATAAGCTGTTCACACACACATCACACAGAAAATATATTATTTTAGGAATAATGTTGAAGCCCATTGGCTGAGTGGTAGTGCATCACGCTTCCACACCACAGGTGCGAGTTTCAAACGCCGAGCTCGGCATGGTCGACTCAGCCTTTCATTCCTTCAGTGAGTCGATAAATGAGCACCATGCTTGTTTGGGAACTAAACACTGGGGGTCTCGCCTTAGACTGATCACCTGATCGGGACATCTGCTCATGCACCTCAACGCCCAATGGTCACGTATATTGGGATGGGCACAGTAGGCCCTGGCCCTCATGGGCTGTTGCGCCACTGAGTTTGAATTTTGAGTTTAATGTAAGTTCTCTCACGTATATCTTGATTGAAAACTCAAATTTTCATGAAATTAATATTTTTCATTCAGAGCACCGAATTTATGGAATCTATTGTTTCAAAATTTGCAATTGGCTAAGACGAATCTCTAGGTAGCCATAGTTGACTTCCTCGAGTTATAGAATTTTCGGCATTTTGCAATATAGATAAGTACGGTATTGTAAAGTGTTTAAGAAATTGCTGTAGATTCTTTTTTTGTTTTAAATTTTATTTTTAAGAAAAATAATTTTTTGAAATACTCTACATAGATTTTTCACCTAAACTAAGGGGGGTGAGGGGGTAGGAGATATCCTTTGGAGGATAAACCCCATAGTACAAATTCTGCAACTGTTCATACTGATTGCTCAAATTATAAAACTGTGTATGTAGTATGTGTTTTAATGGCGATGTAGCCAAGTTGGCATCATTTTTGGCGACCAAATTTGGCAACTTGGTGAACGTATATTATATGTATAAATAACTTAATTAAGGTATAAAGAAAACTTTTTAAAGTTTGAGAGAGATAAACTAATTATCAAAAGTTGTGAGAAGTAAATTTTGATTTAGAATTTTTGCTTTTTGTTTAACCTTGTACTTAATGGTACCCAACTACGTTCGGAACCGTGATTTTAAAAAAGCACGTAAATGGATAATTTTCGTGATATTTAGTGTTACTTAGATTAGAATACACGTATAAAATTGTTTTAAGGACATTTTGACAAAAAAAAATTACTTAAATACAATATTTCGGCAAAAAAATAACTTAGAATAAATAACCTCTCTTCAAAATGTTCTCATTTTGGGAAAAATACTTTTATTATAATAATAATTTGCCTGTTTATAGCTCAGACCTTTGTACAGAGGCTCAACTACGATTTTTGAAAAATTCACATTATTTTCAGAGTTACACCCAATTGAAATAATTATCAGAATATTTTTCTTAAAATTTCTCCCCTCTGTTGTGTGTGTGTCTCGTAAGACATGGATAAACCCACTTCTAAGTTATATATTTCAAAAATTTTAGTTGAGCCTCTGTACAGAGGTCTGAGCTATATGCACTGGCAAAATATTATTATATAATAGAAGCATTTTTCACAAAAGGAGAATATTTTGGAAATGGCTCATTCTATGTTCATTTTTTGTCAAAATATTGTACTTAAATAATTTTTATTGTAATAGTATTCTTAAAACAATTTTATGTACATTTTCTAACTAATTGACACTAAATATCATAAATATTATCCATTTATACGTTTTTGCAAAATCACAGTTCCGAACGTAATGGGATACCTTAATTGAAGACATTTTTTTTTAGTCAAAAGTGGTTGTGGTGAGTACAGCTCGCACCGAGTACCAGCTCAAGGGGATGTCAAAAAATTACTGGTATAGTATTACTGTACCCTTTTGCTAGATAAAACAACATGTTAGAAATTTTTATGTACCTTTACAATTGTAAATTGTAAGTGAACAAAGGGATCCTTAAAGGATTCAGTATTATTGTGTTCTGAAGGAGGGTTTGTTTTGTCTCGTTTCATTTGACCTGTACTCAAGTACATCTTAAGGCATGGCCTAAGAACCTCGTCTCATTCTCTGTAAGATTCATCATCCAAATAATCTGAATGGTCAATGGTTATATCAGGACATATTTTTTCCAAACTAAGAATTTTTAAGTACATTCATTTTAAGTGGCCACAAAGTATTATAATTATGCCTTGTTCGGCGTCTATGTCTATGCGAAGGCCTACCTCCACACACCAAGATTTAAATGAAAGGCGGCCGTCAGTCGAGGCTTTCTGCGTCTAGGTTTGTGAGATCTTGAGTAACGTACGTTTCTTTGTTATGGGTTGCCTTTGTACAAGAATTTGCAAAGTATGCAAAATACTGTCTACTCAAAAGGGTCGCAAATGGGGTATATTTTTACATAGGAGTCTTCGACTTAAATAAATCTTAGAAGAAGAATCACTGCCCCTAAACGGATTATTTTTTATTTATTTATTTATTTTTTGAGCACCAGCACAGACATTGATTGCAAGTTTGCAAGAAAATTCACAAATCTATATTGTAATGTATAAAATATTTCTGATGTAACTCCAGAATCTCTCACTCTCGTTTCACACTTTAAAAAATAACCTAATATTTTAACTTGAAATAAAAATTGTATTTTGAAGAAATTCATTCCAAACTGTATTTGGATTTACACAAAAAAATTTATGTAAATAATAATCTTAAGTATTATTTTCTTCATGAAACTACACAACAATGTTTTATATTCTCAATCGAAAAACTTTGAGTTAAAGGTTATAAAACTGAAATGCAAATTAAAAAAAAAGTAAATTAAATATAATAAAAATAATAGACAAAAATGGAAATGATATGCATGTAAAATTAATCTGAACCGTGTATTATTTTACATTGAGTGAGAGACAGAGTTTTATTAACGTAGCACTATAAATCAACATGAGTGATATTGACGATGGAACTTCTGATTTTGAATCTTGATCAAGTGACGAGGACAACACCTGAAGTTGCACCCTTTCCTCTTAAGTCAGAAACCACACCAACGGAAAGTTATTAATTATCTGTTCTACTCATGTTAAGTCATTGTACAAGAGCAAACCAAGAATGTCGGTTTCCCTATTTGAATGCAAATCACTGCATTCGGTAATGTAGTAAAATTTCAAAATATCTCATTCTTTTTCCCCGAAATTTCCTTTCGGATGCTTGTTTTTCCTTTTAGTTTGTCCTTTTCCCCTTTTCCCTTATCATTTTGTAGTAAAAACTCTTTTATTTGAACTGTAACTACACCTTAGTGCTATAATCATTTTCATTTAACATTCAATGACTTCTCGGTGTGCAGAGTTCACGTTGGGGGTTTTTTTTGCCCTTTTTTTTTCCAAGCGGATTCAAGGGTGAGACCTTTTTGTTTTTTTTTTTCTCTTTAAAATTTTTTTATTTAGTATATCTTTTTTTCATTTTTGGGATAAGTTTTTTTTTTAGTACTTACACAAGAAAAAGTGAAAAAGATACAAAATTTAGTATTGGGGGGAAAAAAATGGGGGGATTACTTTTCCCCAAACAATAAAATGGAGGTAAAAAAATATGAATATTAATTTTTCATTAAGTTTTAGAAGTAATCTAACAGTTTTTGGAATTTTTAAAAGGAAGTTTGAGGAAGGTAAAAATTTAAATACGAATCCGAATATTGCAATTTTTTTTAAAATCGGAAAAATAATTTCCAGAGGGAAACCAATTAAATTAAAAGAAATAAAAAAAAGTTCAAAATTTAAAAAAAATATTCTAAGTATAAGCAAAACAAAAAACCCGGAGAGATTATAATTAAAACAAATAATTGCGAGACCGCCAAAGACGCTTTAAAAAATTAAAGAAAAGGGAGAAAAAATAAGTACAAGATTGTCCCTTTTTGGGAAAACCAGTAGTTACATATTCCAAGGAATAGACACAGAATATACAATAGAAGACTTTAAAATCGGAATTAGAAAAAAAAAGCAATTATCAAATATTTAATTAAACGTTTTAAAAAAAAACAGAATCGGGATTAAAAACAATTAAAGTTCCCCAAATTTGGGATGCAGTATTCCCGAAAGAGTTCCAATAGGTTTTTAAAATGTTTAAAACTAACTTTTTATTTAAAAAACTTAAGCAATGCACAAAATTTTTGGGAAAATTTTGGGCACTGAAAAAAACCTCCCGAAGCTCAATAAAATGCCAAATATGCTCTTTAAAAACCCCCTAAAAAAATGAGTGTAAAGAAACTAAAAATAAAAAAATGTAGCTTTTTGTGGAGAAGCGCATGAAGCCAACTCAAAAATTTTGGGAAAAAATATCAAGACGAAGTTGAAACAAAAATTAAAAAGTACAGCAACAAATCTCGAGAAACAAAGCAATTAAAAAATTCCCAAAAGACAAGAAAACATCATACTAAAACCAAAACATACAACATTCAAAAAAAAAAGAAAATCTTAAAAAAAATATCTCAAAGTTAAAATTTAAATTTTGAAGAAAACAATAACATATTTGAAAAGAAATTAGAAAAAATAAAAAGCTTTTCCGACAAAACCAAATACCGTATTTAGCACAAAAAATTTGATTTTTTCCCCTTAATGAATCCACAGGGAGCCCCTCCCTTTAAAAAAAAGTTGCACCCAAATTATAACAATTCCAAAAGATGATGATTACCAAAAAAAAAAAAACGAATGAAAAAGAAAAAAAGAAAAAATATCAGAACCGGGAGGGTACATTAGAAAGTGTGGGTAGAAAAAAAAAAAAAATTTTAAATATACAAATCTTATTTCTGCAAAAAAAACCAATTTTAAAATTTTTCTTTTTGGACTTTTAAAACCAATTCGTGGTATTAAAATTTTTTTTTCCCCCTTTTAAATTAGGGAAATAATCCAAGGGGTCACGGGAATTTAAAAACAAGAGGTCAGATATTTTTTCCCCCCCAATTTTTTAAAAAATCAAGCATTTTAATAATTCAAAAAATTTGGTTACACCCAAAAATGATATTTTTTAAATTCCCCAAAGAATATATTCCGAATTGATCGAGAAATCAAAAGGGGAGGAGGATTAATAAAATTTTTTAAAAACAAAGATATATATATTTAGCGCAGTAAAATATTTTTTCGGAAATTAGTGAAGACTTAGAAATTTTAATAGTCAAAGTTCAGATAGATAAAATTTCCCTATCATAAAATTTTTTAATATATACATCCCCCCGGGGTAACTTTTTGACGTCAATTTATCAAAAAAAAAAGATCATATATTGATAATCACATTTTTGATATTGGGAGATTTCAATGATCTCAAGAAAAGGGGATAAAAAAATTCCCCAAAAGCTTCTAAAAAAAAAGTTTTTTGATTGGATTATTAAAAATTTACTTAATATTTTAAACGATAAAACCCCAAACCCTTATTCCATTCTTTGGGGAATTTTTTTTTCCCTATAGATTTTTCTTTAGCATCTATAAATTTAAATTACGATTTATTATGGTCCACAAATCCCGGAAAATTTTTGGGAAGTGACCATTTCCCAAAATTTAAATTTTTCATAAAAGAAAAAAACGGCTCAGCAACAAATAATTTTAAACCAAAACAAATTGAAAAAATGTATCAATATCATTCAAAAAAAATTTAAAATTTTTAAATGAAAACGTAAATATAAATATTATAGAAAAAATTTAAAAAAAAGCTCAAATTTATCTCAAGAACCAGAAAACCGGGATCAGTTCAAGAGCTCCATGGGGGACAGCAGCATGCGGACTTTTGGGAGCAAAAAAAAAACCCCTTAATAAAGCAAAAAAAAACTTTAGGAAGAAGACGGGATAAAAAAAATAAAAGAAGTAAGCGCAAAAACTTAAACGAACAATAAAAGCCGTAAAGAAAATTTTTGGCACAAAGACATGCAAAAAAATTTCTTTTAAAAATTTTTTTAAAATAATCTGAATAAAATAAAAAAATAGAACAAACCCCGAACTATTTCTTCATTTAATATTATTGAGAATAACGGAACCATACTAAAAAAACGAACAATCCCAAAAGCAGACTGTTTTTACAAAAATTACGCAAAACAAAACCAAGATAGTATACCAAATATCTATATATATTTTCCCGACAAAAATCAAGATATTAAAAAACCCCCTTTTTTTTAAAAGAATTAGAAATAGCAATATCTCATCAAAAGAACAGCAGCCAGGGCATGATAAGATTTTTTCTCCAAACAAAACCCATCTTCCCATCAAAGCAATAAATCTCCTAAATTTCCCTTTAATGACAGTTTCTTCGTCAAACCCAAAAGATTACCCACGCAATTTTCTACCTTCATAAAACCCTCAAAAAAAACCCCCAAAGGAAGTTTCTGTCATACCGTCCTATATTCTTTACTTCAGTAATTGCCCAAATTATTGAAAGAATTTATTCTGATAGAATGTTGATTTCAGTTTTCAAAATAAAATTTTTTTAAAATTAATCATCATGGTTTTTCCCTCATAGAAGCAGAAAATTATCAAAATTTCAACATGATATTATAATGGCCAGAGAAGGCAAGGAATATTTTATTTTGATAGCATTAGATATTAAAGCAATATGATTCCCCAAAGTGGCCAAGTGGCCTTGTTTCTAAATTAAAAAAAATTGGGTACCTGGTAGATTTCTACGATGGGTACAAAACTTTACATCAGAGAACAACCCCAAAATTTAAAAGGAGGAACAATTTTTCAAAAAACATTAAAAAATAATTAATGATGTACCCCAAGGGTTTATTTTTAAGTCCCCTTTTTATTTATGATTTATATGGCAGATATATTTGAAATTCAACACGACAGCCATCTTTTGGTTTTCGCGGATTACATATTTTTTTACAATAACGGTACAAATTGGAATAAAACAATAAAGGGGAAATTGCAAGAATCTTTTAAAAAATTTTGCTGGTGTAAAAAAGGAAATTGTCCACCCCCTCCAGAAAAGGAGCCTAATCAACTTTTTCCCGAAAAAAAAAGCACAATACCTCCCCTTTCTTAAAAAAATGGGCAAACCTATTCCGAAGTGAAGAATCTTAAAATCCTGGGTATAATTCAACCCCCAAAATCACCTGGAAAAAACAAAATACATTATCTACGTCAGAAAGGATTCAAATATTTAAATGCCAAATTTAAAACCTTATTTCTCCAAAAATAGGAAAAAAAGATTGATCATCTATTAAATATTATCAATGCCACAATCCGTTCTTTTCTTTTTACTATGGAAATCAACTTTTTCCTTTTTAGAATACCAAAGACAAAAAAAAGGGAAACCCAAATTTTTAATGCTGCCCCACGTTTTGTCCTAGGTCTCCCCAAAAAACATCTTTGTTAGATTTATTAAAGCAGAATCTATGAGGGAAAATATTGTCAATCGTCATAATTTCCCTTTCAAAAATTTTTAACTAAAAAAAATAGCATTAAAAGACTGGTCCCCGAACGCAAAGTTTTTTTTTGGGATATAAATAATATTTTTTTTAAAAAAATAGGGAAAAAAAAGATCAGTATTTTTTAAAAGACAATCAACCCGCCCAAGAACTTTTTTATATCTAAAATGGGTATTTTCTTCAGTGGATCCCTCCTCCAATCTATGGGAAAACACAAAATAAAAAAATTATACTCATGAATCCAATTTCAAAACAAGGATTTTCCAGATGTCATAAAAATAAAAAATATATTTAATGATTACATTCAATCAAACATTAGTAACAATATCATAAAAAAAAAAAAAAAAAAAAATATATATATATATAATAGCAACAGATGGTTTAAAAAATTCTAATCAAACGTCAATAGGAATTTTTTAAACCCCAAGAAAAAAATTCGACAAAATTTTTACCGAAAAAGGAAAAATTTTAATATTCACAGCTGAAGCTATAGCCATATGGACTGCGTTAAAAAAATTAATTTTCTGAAACAGAAAACATGTCATCCTAACGGACAGCTTATCAAATTCTTTAAAGAGTATCCAAAAAATTTAAAAGAAAATCCCCAAAACGATAATATTAAATTTAAATTAACCCCCACATGAGTCCTCCAAATAAAAATTTTTTCAATTACATTCATTTGGGTACTAGTCACAAAGGAATAAAATTAATGAAGTTATAAATTAGCTAAAAACCCCTCCCGGGAACGTGGGAAAATTATTCATTGGGTTACTTGGGAAACCTACATATTTTTTCAAAAAAAAAACAAAAGTAAAAAAAAAGAAATATGGAAAAAGCAAAAAAAAAAATAAAATTAAAATATTTCATCAAAATTAAGACAGGCAGGAAAAAAAATAGAAAAAACAGAAGTTTTAATCCCAAAAAGTTTGAGGTAAAAAAATTTCCATTAAATGATATTTATTTCCTTTTTTAAATAACACATTCTCCTTTTTGTGCAGATTGTCAAGTACCAGAAACGAGTGAACATTTATAAAACTGTGTCAGATACACATCACAGCGGGAAATTTTTAAAAATTTTTTTTTCCAAAAACGAAGAAGGTCATATTCCTCAAAGCAAAATATAAAACAAAAAGAGCAAGTTCAAAAAATTGAAAAAAATTCCCTTTAAAATCAACCAAAAGACTTAAAAAATTTAAAAATTTGATTTTTTTAATATTCCACTTTTTCAAATTTCCCGTTAAAACACAAGGGGAAAATTTAAAAATATTGATAAAACAGGGGAAACAAACTGAAATTACAACTTGTTTAAAATCTAATTCCAAAAATTATATCGGAGTTTTAAGGCTTTTTGCCAAGTCTCCATTTTTAAAAGGGTTTATCACTGTACTGAACTGAACTAAAATTGGGAAAATTCAATACCGTAAGTTACAACCAAATTAAAAAAATCCAAATTCTATTGGACAATTTAAAAGGGATTGGGTAAGGTTTTCCCCCTTTACAGTGGGTTTCCCTCCCTGAACTGAACTGAACATTCAATAACATTAACTGCAGAAGGATTTGGCAAGGAATTTTTTTTTCGCTCAGTGTTGTCTTTAATAGATAATAGCAATTCGACAAGTATAACGTAATGAATGAAATTTAAGGGAAAGGGAAAAAGGGGAACGGAATTTTCTTAATTTTTTTAGAATAACGCGGTACGTGTTGTTGAAGAGTTTAAACACTTTTTAATGATTCCTCAAAATTAAGACTTTCTTTAAAAAGTTTGCAACATTGAACCCTTTTTATGTTGCCAATCAGGGAAAAAACCCGCAAGGGGATATTTTTGTGCTGACTTTGATAAAATACTTAAATCAGGCGATGGCATCTCTCTAGATCCTGAAATAGAATACGCACAATTTATTCTATCAAGGTGTAAATTGTTTTGTCTCGAGCCAACGTACTCCAGTTTCCTGTTAGTATCTGCTTTCCTAAATCATGTAAGTGTTGGGGAAAGTTCAGAATGCTTCCGAATTCTGTATATCACTGAATTCTGCTTCCTTGTTTTATACAGAAGATTGTTTTGGAAAATTTTTAATTCATTTAAAGGTTACCAGAATTTACAGAAATTTTGCAATGAATTTAACAAAAATTTTACAGTGGACTCTACTTTGAGTGACTTGCGTAACACCACCTTGGGCGCCAATTGGATACATACTGTTCAGCATTCTGTTGATGCTACTGATAAAAGTTTTAATTTTTCGTTAGATGATGAGGAAGTGAAATCATTTGAAGAGGAGTATTCGGCAAGAAACCATATGGATTGTGTATCGGAGGCTTCACGAGAAATCGAAAGCATCTTATACCCTTCTAAAAGTGAAATTGAATCATTTCGCAAGAGTTGTAAATCTAAATGCCATAACTACCTGGCATATACAAGTCAGTTATCATTCTTAAAATAAAGTAAAAAGTCTGAATTGTAAGAACAAATTGTTCAAAAGCTATTTACGTCAGAAATATGTGTATGAAAGTAAGGGAATAAAATAATATCTCATTCCTTACAGATGGGAAATTTAACTTTTCTTTGTCTATAATAGAACTTAATAAATCCATAATAAATAATTATATAATCCATTTTATCTGCAATAATAGAATATTAATAAAGTTTCTGTATTATTGACATGTTAAATTTATTTTGATGGAAAATTTGGTTTTTAATGTGATACCTATATCTCTCTTGTTGTTTTTAATAAAGGTGCTTATTGTATATAGTTGGACTTATTTTATTTTGAAACAAACTGATTTCTTACTTGAAATATTTTTCTTTTACAGCATTTATTAATACAGCTTTTGTGAGACATTGACATTTTTTTATCTAAAATTTTTTTATTAATATAAGCTTTGATAATTTCTGTTTGTTTTTGAATTTTTATCTTTTTTAAAACTACTAAGAAGTAGAAATCATTTTAAAGTTTTGCTGATTAGCAGACTACAATGTTTTCAGAGAATGAAAAATAGTTAAAAGTTACTCCTGCCGTTAAGTTTTTAAAGTTTAAAAAGAATTATTCACAGTAATACTTCGAGGAAGGATTGAGTGATAACCACGTAAGTTGGGCTACAATTTCGTTTATAAAAATACATATAAATGATTTTCAGTAGGGACCAGAGACGGAAGAAAATAACTTTTATAAGATTTTATCAATAGTTTTCTAACATAAATACAAAATTGGATACCTACTTGATTATCACACCATAGTTTTAGCATAGTCTCCAATTCAGCAATAATACCATGACGTTTCCAAATAATGGTTGAATTTAAAAACTGAACATTTTTCACGACGCCAAAAATTGTTTTAGCTTTTGTAGTCTGCCTGACTATTCAATTAGATTAGTCTTTGATAATTCACTTATTTTTATATTTTTATATCGAAATTTTTAATAATTTTAAGTTTAAAGTCCGAAAATAAAGTTATTCTTTTCTTGTTTGGTGCAGAAGTATTAGTTCCACTTGGTTTGGATGACATAGCCGTCTCTTAAATCTACGTTGATGCAATAGATGTAAAAAAAACATGATAGTACAATTATAGCACGTAATGACAAACACACACAGTGTACATAAGAAATAAATAACACAAAATAAGGTATTATAGCTAAGCGTTGATATGTGCGGCAAATCTGAAGATGTACATTTGCTCAACACGGAGCGGGGAGTAAGATCGAGATATGTAGGGCTCAAAATAAAGAGGAATCGCCAAGATTTGAAAATCGAGTCTCGTCGGGTTCAATATAAGTCGAGGTTTTCTTGTAAGATTTATAAAACTTTATTGTGTTGAGTGCGTAGATTATAAAACATTGAGAGAAAAAACTCTTTTAAACCCATTCAATAATTGTCACCAAATCATTAAAAATAAGCTCTTAAAAATAAAACTATCAGTATTAGACAGAATTCATATTCATTTTTTGAAATTTACTTAAAAAAATTAACTATGTATGTATAAGTGTATTTCATGAGCAATGGTAGAATTTAGGAAACACGATAAGGAAAACTGCAACAAAAAATAACTTTTTTTATAATTTCGCTTGTAAATATATTTCTTCCAATTGTCTTCCACCTCGTAACCAACACCTCCGATGAGAATTAATCACTCACAACACACACTTGCGTCTAACCTTTGAACACTTGTGCATAAATTTTTGTCAATTTTGCTACGATGTTACATTAAATAAATGTCAAGCAATATTTTTAGAAATGTATTCGAGATAACAAATACATTTAAAGAAACAATTAATCCGTAGTAGCTTATTACGAGGGTTGATCAGAAAAAAATGGTTACAAGCCGCAGCATTTGAAAACTGCGTATTGTAGGGAAATTTCGTTTCCCCAGTTTGGAGGCAAATGGCATTACTTGTCATACTGCTAATTTGCCCAGTTAGTAGCCCCATAATGTTTCCAGCTAGGACGATTGAAATGGCAAGACGCTTGGGGAATAGGTCTCTTTTGGAAGTGTTAGCCATGATTCGACTTTTATGGGCAAAGAATGTATCCGCATCTGGCATTCACACTCATTTTGTGGAAGTTTATGGTGAAGTGAGTGAGTGAATATTAACGTTGCACTGTTCAGCTACACGAGGGTTTTGGCGATGCAACACGTAATTTTGAACCATGGTCAAGTGACGTGGACGACACCTGAACTGACACCCCCTCTCCTAACTATCACAGTTTATGGTGAAGAAGCAAAGAGCAGATAACATTTAGCGAAATGGTATCACTCTTTTCAATCAGGCAGACAGGACGAAAAACGGAATACGGCAGAGAAAGGCCGGCCAAGTTCTTCAACGACAAAAATCAAAAAGGCCTATACATAGGATGTGTGAAAGGGTCCACCGTTTTCAGTTCGCTCTTAGTAATTTCACGCCTGGTTTGGGTGAGCTCGCTGGCTCTAGCTCGGCCGTGCGGTTGCTGATTCAAAACTTCCTCGGTTTGAAGTCCACCTTTATTCGCAGACTCCCAGGTAGAGTTGATTCTCAAGTCTATCGCTTACAAGAGGCCTCTTTTCGTATTCTCTCTAGTCAAATATCTCTCCTGAACTCCCTCTTTCTTCCTTTTTAAACATCTCGTTTCTCACGATCACACACCGCCTGTCCCTTTGATCCCTTGTTTGACGGCCTCTTATAGCAGGAGTCGATCTACATGTAGTCTGAGTTCTATCTTCTCAGACATGATGTTGTCACAGATCCGTTTGAAACCGAAATCCCATTGTAACGTTGTCTCTTTTAACCTCTCGGACTTACGTGTGAAAAATGGTTAGAATGTTTGACAACCCATTTGAAATTTTTTTTCCCAATAATTAGGGAAATAAATGGAATTTTCTCACGTTTGTCGACGTCCCCTTTTAGGGATTAGGGGAAAGAAACTGGATAAATCACAATTTAATGAACCGTATTATTTTTAAATTGAGTGAGAGTTGTATAAATGTCACACTATAAAGCAACACGAGGGCTATTGCCAATGAACCTCCTAATTTTGAAAATCAGAAATAGACGAGGACGACATCTGAAAAGTTGCACCCTCCACTTCTAAGTAAGTAACCACAGCAACAGCCAAGTCAATAAAAATCTGTTACTACTCATTTTTTGTCATTGTACAAGACGCAAGCAAACATGTCGGTCCGTCATTTGAATGCAAATCACTGCATTCGGTGTGACGTAGTAACATTTCAAAAGATATCATCCCCCCTTCTCCTCTCCAAAGTAAATATTTTCAGCTTCTTCGCTTTTCCTTTAGTTTGTCCGTTCTCCATTCCCAATAAAGGGAGCCCTTACCGTTTTGTAGTAAAAACTTTTTTTATTTTGAATGTAATTGCACTATACTGCAAAAAATTTTCCTTTAACTTTCAATAAATTTTGTTCTCCCCAAAAAAAGTTCGACAGCTTTACTTACTGAAAAAGAAATGATTTCTACATTCAGAGCTGAGGCAATAGCCATATGGACTGCATTACAAAATTGAGTTACTGAAGCAGAAAACTATGTTATCCTGACGGACAGTTTAAAAGTATTCAAAATATTAATAGAAAATCCATTACAATAATTTTAAATTTAAGTTCAACTTCACAAAAATGTCTCCAAATAGTTCAATCCAATACATTCGTTTGGGTACCAGCCCACAAGGGAATAGAGATCAATGAAAAATTGATAAATTAGCTAGAGCCTCTCCAGAACCTTGGAATACTATTCCTTGGATTTATTTGGAAGATTCATACATATTTCAAGAAACAGCATAAAAGTAATAAGGAAGAAGATTGTAAAAAGGTAGGAATAAATAAAAAATATAATTATTTTTCTCATCTTGAAAAGTAGAATCTACAGGCAGCAAAAATAGAAATACATAAGTTTTAATCAATAAGTTGCGAGCTGAAAAATTACCATTAAATGATATTTATTTTCTTGAATAAACAGATTCTACATAGTGTTCAGATTGTCAAATACCAGAAACTAGTGAATGTTTTATATTAAACAGTTTTTTAAAACTTATAAGATGTAGAAATGATTTTAAAGTTTTGCTGAATGGGAGACTACAATGTTTTTAGAGAATAAAAAATAGTTAAAAGTTACTCCTGCCGTTAAGTTTTAAAGTTTAAAAAGAATTATTCACAGTAATACTCCGAGGAAGGATTGAGTGATAACCACGTAAGTTGGGCTACAATTTCGTCTATAAAAATACATATAAACGATTTTCAGTAGGGAACAGAGACGGAAGAGAATAACTTATACAAGATTTTATGAAATAGTTTTCTAACACAAATACAAAATTGGATACCTACTTGATTATTACACCATAGTTTTAGCATAGTTTCTATTTCAGCAAAATATCATGACGTTTCCAAACAATGGTTGAATTTAAAGGCTGAACATATTTCACAACGCCGAAAACTGTTTCGTTAGTTTTTGTAGTCTGCCAGACGATTCGGTTAGATTAAACTTTGATAATTCACTGCTATTTTTAAATTTTTATATCGAAGTTTTTAATAATTTAAAGTTTTAAAGCCCAAAAAAATAAAGTTTTCTTTTCTTGTTTGGTGCAGAAAAATCAGTTCCACTTGGTTTGGATGACATAGCAGTCTCTTAAATCTACGTTGATGCACAATAGATGTAAAAAACACGATAGTACAATTATAGCACGTAATGACAAACACACACAGTGTACATAAGAAATAACACAAAATAAGTATTATAGCTAAGCGTTGATTCGTGCGGTACATCTGAAGATGTACAATTGCTAAACAGGGAGCAGGGAGTAAGTGATCGAGATGTATAGCGCCCAAAATAAAAACGAATTGACAAGATTTAAAAATCGAGTCTTTCCGGGTTCGATAATTCGAGGTTTTCTTGTGTAAGATTTTTAAAACTTTGTGTTGAGTGCGTAGATTATAAAACATTGAGAGAAAAAACTCTTTTAAACCCATTCAATAATTGTCACCAAAATCATTTAAAATAAGCTCCTAAAAATAGAACTATGAGTATTAGACAGAATTCATATTCATTTCTTGAAATTTACTTAAAAAAATTAGTTATGTATGTATAAGGTATTTCATGAGCAATGGTAGAATTTCGAAAACACGATAAAGAATACTGGAACAAAAAATAACTTTTTTTATAATTTCTCTTGTAAATATATTTCTTTGAATTCTCGTCCACCTTGTAAACCTCTGATGAGAATTTCTCACTGACAACACTTGCGTCTAAATTTTGAACACTTGTGCATAAAATTTTGTCAATTTTGCTACGATGTTACATTAAATAAATAACAAGCAATATTTTTAGGAAAGTATTCTAAATTAAAGATACATTTAAAGAAACAATCCGTCGTAGCTAATTACCAGGGTTGATTGAAAAAAAACATTTTTGTGCTCAGCACACACAACAGCGTTCTCAAATCATCTCTAAACCATAATCTATCATAAATTGAACGCCCGTGACCGAAAGGATTATCAACGAATCGCTTTTGAAAATCTTCCCATCCCTTAAACTGGGCATTAAGAGTATTTTGCAGTGTGTTTTTTTCCATGCTCGATATTCTCTCATGTACTCTGATGGCGATTTGGCAGACGTACTTGATGAATTTGTACTATTTTTCTGTTTTTTTTTGTTTTTTTTGTCACTTTTTCGACTGAACTCTTGCTGCTAGTTTTTCTTTTTTCCTTTCACGAAACTCTTTTCCTCTTTGTGCATTTGATTTAGGCATTCTCACTAGATCTAATAATAATTAAACTCAAATGGAAATTAAAGAAACAAAACAAATTAGCCACCCAACACATAGCTATGTAGCCAAAAATATAAGGAAATATTGCAAAAAGGCACGCTTTTACTGAGAGAGCTATTTTGTCTACACCGTAATGCATAGATGTTCCCTGGTCTGGGGGAAAAGGACCCCCAATCGGAAGGAGGGCAAGTTGAGTAATCGGAGAGATGGGTTCTTCACGTCTCAGGGATATGGATGTATAAAATATCCTCCATCCCCTATCTGAAATTGTATTTTTACCCTAACAAGTGAGAGTCCTGAATGGGAAAACAAAGTTCATCGAGTTTGTAGAGAGGAAGATCTTGTTGAATGTTAGGATCAGGCAGGTGGATGACATCAAAGTCTGAGAGGTGTTCTTGATAGCTTCAGCGGGAGAGATCTTGAGGATTTTGGTGGGAAGTACTATTTGTTAGATTAGAGGTAACTGCATTGGTTGGTTGAAATAAGTGAGAAAGCTCTCTAATGGCTGTCTTAGTTTGGAATAATTAGGATGAAGGTAGAAAAGAAAAAGCTTGCCTGGTGGGTACAGTGATAAGAAATTAAGTGGTACAAAGAGTTCACGAATTAAAAATTAAGAAGGGGAAAAATTTTAGAATATTTAGTTTGCATTCACCACCGGTAAATGCAATGGATTAATATTGGGGTGGTTTAAAGTTTTTAGTCTCTTAGTGGAATCGTTTAAGTTATAATTTTTAATATCAAGTAAATTTAAATTATTAGTATTGGGGAGATTATCAAAAAATTTAATTGCGGGAGTTTCGATGAAGTTTTTAAAAGGTTTAATGTCAAGATCTTTATAAATGTAAGAGTTTCTGGTATATCTACAAGCTCTTGTAATATTTCTGAAAAAAGAGTTTTGAGAGACTTATAGTATTTTAATATTGGTATTAACTGCGTAACCCCACACAGGGCATCGGAGAGATGGGCAATCATCCAACTTTTTCACGGATATAACTTAAGTCACGGGTGTCCTTGCTCCCCAACTTTTCCCCCATACTCTATCCTGTCGCCATGGCGACTCGGGGGATGGGGGAGAGAACTACTTCCGTTTGCTTTTTCGACTGTTATGCAAAACTGGGCAAATTTCATTCCCCCTTCGAGCCCCAAAAATTTTCCCTTTTAAAAAGGTTACAAGCCGAAAGCATTTGAAAACTACATATTGTGGGGAGGTTTTGTTTCCCAAATGGAGACAAATGGCGTTACTTGTCTTACTTCTAGTTTGAGGTTAGGTAATGAAGGTTCTCACAGTTAGGGGACGATTAAAATGACAAGTCGCTTAAGGAATCGGTCGCGTTTGGAAGTGCAAGCTTTGATTCGATTTTTATGAGCAAAGAATATGTCCGCATCTGACATTCACACTCAATTTAAGGAAGTTTATGGTGAAGAAGCAAATTGCAGATAACATGTAGTGAAATGGTATCACTCTTTTCAATCAGGCACACAGGATGTCCACAGGATGTCCAGAGTTCTTCAACGACAGAAATCAAAAAGTCCTATGCATAGGATGTGCCAAAGGAACCACCGTTCTCGGTTTGCTCTCGGTAATTCCACGTGTACTTTGGGAGAACTTGTTGGCTTTTAGCTCCACCGTGGGTTGCTGATTCGAAACCCCCTTCGGTTGGAAAGTCCACCTTAATTCGAAGACTCCCAGGTATAGTTGATTTTCAAGCCTATCGATTACGAGAGGCCTCTTATCGGATACTCTCTAGTCAAAATATCTCCTGCACTCCCTCGCTCTTCCTTTATAAGCATCTCGTTTCTCACGATAACTCACCGCCTATCCCTTTGATCTCTTGTTCTTCGGCCACTTATAGCAGGAGTCAATCTGCGCGTTGAGTCAAAAATATCTTCTCAGACGTGATGTTGTTACAGATCCGTGAGAACCCGAAATCACATTGTAACGGTGTCTCTTTTAACAACTCGGACTTCCGATGGAAAAATGGTCATGATGTTTGAGCACCCCTTTGAAAAACTTTTTTACCCAATAATTAGTGAAACGAATAGAATTTTCCTACGTTTGTCGGCATCCCCTTTTAGGAATTAGGAGAAACACACACTGGATGCATCACAATTTAACGAACCAAAATTATTTTTAAATTGAGTGAGAGTTGTTTAAATGTAAATAAAGCAACACGAGGGATTTTGCCAATGGAACCCCCTAATTTAGAATCTCAGCATGTGACGAGGACAACACTTGAAGTTGCACCCTCCACTTCTAACTAAGAAACCAGAGCAACGGCACGTCAGTAAAAATCTGTTATTACTCATTTTTTGTCGTTCTAAAAGACGCAAGCAAGAATGTCGACTCCAACATTTCAATGCAAATCACTGTATTCGGTGATGTAGTAACATTTCAAAATATCTCATACCCCCACCCCAAAGTAAATATTGTCAGCTTCTTCGCTTTTCCTTTAGTTTGTCCGTTCTCCATTCCCCATAAATGAAGCGCTTATTGTTTTGTAGTAAAAGCTTTTTTATTTTGACTGTAAATGCACCATACTGCAAAAAATTTTCATTTCACTTTCAATAAATTTTGTTCTCCCAAAAAAAAATTCGACAGCTTTACTTACTGAAAGAAATGATTTCTATATTCAGAGCTGAGGCAATAGCCATATGGACTGCGTTACAAAATTAGGTTACTGAAGCAGAAAACTATGTTATTCTTACGGACATTTTATCAGTTTTAAAAAGTATCCAAAATATTAATTGAACATCCATTATGTGATAATTTTAAATTTAAGTTCAACTTTATAAAAATGTCTCCAAATACTTCAATCCATTACATTCATTTGGGTACCAGCTCACAAGGGAATAGAGATCAATGAAGAAATTGATAAATTAGCTAAAGCCTCTCCAGAACCTTGGAATATTATTCCTTGGATTTCTTTGAAAGATCTACATACATATTTCAAAAAACAACATAAAAGTAATAAATCATGGGAAAAAAAGCGGAAGACACAAAAAATATAATTTTTTTTCTCATCTTGAAAAGTTGAATAGACGAGCAGCAAAAAATAGATATACAGAAGTTTTAATCAATAAGTTGCGAGCTAAATAATTACCATTAAACGATATTTATTTTCTTCTTAAACAAACAAATTCGCCATTGTGTTCAGATTGTCAAGTACCAGAAACTAGTGAACATTTTATTTTAAACTATAACAAATACAAATCGCAACGTAAAATTTTGAAAAATTTAATCTCCAACCACGGAGAATGGTCTAATTCTCCAATATAGAACTGTAAAACAATAGAGCATGCTCAAAAAGTTGAAGAATTTTTAAAATCAACCAAAAGATTCTAAAATTCCAGCTAATAGATTCTCAATACTCTGTTTTCATCAATTTCTGTTGAAGCAAAAGGCGATGACCAAGTCAAAATGTACAGTGCAATCACCAGCTGTAAGTTGCAACCTAATTTAAGAAAATAATCCAATTTCGTTTGGAGAATAAGGCGTTGGCCAAGTTCCAGATTTACAGTACTTAACTCAACTGAACATTCAATAGCATTGGTTGCTGAAGGATTTGGCAAGGAATTTATTTTAAGCTCGTGTTGCCTTTCATAGATTATTGCAATCAGACAAGTATAAGGTAATGAATGAAATTAAGGAAAGGAAAGAAAGCGAGGAATCAACACTTCTCAGATATTTTGCAATAACGCGGTACGTGTTGTTGAAGAGTTTAGCACTTCATAATGATTCCTCAAAATTAGACTTTCTTCTACAAGAGCTGGAACATGATGAACTTTTTGATGTTGCCCTTGCGGTGCAAAACCTGCAGTATATATTTTGTGCTGACTTTGATAAAATACTTAAATCAGGCGATGGCACCTCTATAGATCCTGAAATTGAATACGCACAATTTCTTCTATCAAGGTGTAAATTGTTTTGTCTCGAGCCAACGTACTCCAGTTTCCTGTTAGTATCTGCTTTCCTAAATCATGCAAGTGTTGGGAAAAGTATAGAATGCTTTCGAACTCTGTACATCACTGAATTCTGCTTCCTTGTTTTATACAGAAGGTTGTTTGCGAAAATTTTTAATTCCTTTGAAGGTTACCAGAATTTACAGAAATTTTGCGATGAATTTAACAAAAATTATACAGTGGACTCTACTTTGAGTGACTTTCGTAACACCAGCATTGGCGCCCATTGGATACATACTGTTCAGCATTCTGTTGATGCTATTGATGAAAGTTTTAATTTTTCGTTAGAAGATGAGGAAGTGAAATCATTTGAAGAGGAGTATTCGTCAAGAAACCATATGGATGGTGTATCAGAAGCTTCACGAGGTATCGAAAACATCCTATTCCCTTTTAAAAGTGAAACTGAATCATTTTGCAAGAGTTGTAAATCTAAATGCCATAACTACCTGGCATATACAAGTCAGTTATCATTCTTAAAATAAAGTAAAAAGTCTGAATTGTAAGGACAAATTGTTCAAAAGTTGCTTACGTCAGAAATAAGTGTAGAATGAAAGGGAACAAAATAATATCTAATTCCTTATAGATGGAAAATTGAAATTTTCTTTGTCTATAATAGACTTTTAATAAACCCATAATAAATAATTATATAGTCCATTTTATCTGCTATGATAGAATATTAATAATGTTTTTGTATTATTGACATGTTAAAGAGCTATTTTAATGGACAATTTGGTTTTTAATATAATACCTATATATTAATTTTAATAAAGATGCTCATTGTATATAGTTAGATTTTTTTTATTTTGAAACAAATTGAATTCTCACTTGAAATATTTTTCTTTTACAGCATTTATATATTAATACAGCTTTTGTGTGACATTGAAATTTTTTTAACTAAAAATTTTTTATTAATATAAGCTTTGAATATTTTTGTTTATTTTTGAATTTTTATCTTTTTAAAACGTCTAAGATGCAGAAATGATTTTAAGGCTTTTCTGAGTGGGAGATGTTTTTAGAAAATGAAAAATAGTTAAAAGTTACTTCTGCCGTTAAGTTTTTAAAGTTTAAAAAGAATTATTCACAGTAATACTGCGAGGAAGGATTGAGTGATAACCACGTAAGTTGAGCTACAATTTCGTCTATAAAAATACATATAAATGATTTTCAGTAGGGACCAGAGACGGAAGAAAATAACTTTTATAAGATTTTATCAAATAGTTCTAACACAAATATGAAATTGGAGATCTACTTGATTAACAAACCATAGTTTTAGCATAGTTTCCATTTCAGCAATAATACCATGACGTTTCCAAACAATGGTTGAATTTAAAGGCTGAACATTTTTCACAACAAAAATTGTTTTAGTTTTTGTAGTCTGCCTGACTATTCAATTAGATTAGACTTTGATAATTCACTATTTTTAAATTTGTATATCGAAATTTTTAATAATTTAAAGTTTAATGTCCAAAAATAAAGTTATTCTTTTCTTGTTTGGTGCAAAGTATCAGTTCCATTTTGGTTTGGATGACATAGCGCCCCTTAAATCTCGTTGATGCACAATAGATGTAAAAAACACGATAGTACAATTATAGCACGTAATGACAAACACACACAGTGTACATAAGAAATAACACAAAATAAAGTATTATAGCTAAGCGTTGATTCGTGCGGTACATCTGAAGATGTACAATTGCTAAACAGGGAGCGGGGAGTAAGAGATCGAGATGTGTAGCACTCAAAATAAAGACGAATCGAAGAGATTTAAAAATCGAGTCTTTCCGGGTTCGAAAAAAGTCGAGGTTTTCTTGTAAGATTTATAAAACTTTATTGTGTTGAGTGCGTAGATTATAAAACATTGAGAGAAAAAACTCTTTTAAACCCATTCAATAATTGTCACCAAATCTTTAAAAATAAGCTCCTAAAAATAGAACTATGAGTATTAGACAGAATTCATATTCATTTCTTGAAATTTATCTAAAAAAATTTATGTATGTATAAGAGTGTATTTCATGAGCAATGGTAGAATTTCGAAAACACGATAAAGAATACTGCAACAAAAAATAACTTTTTTTTATAATTTCGCTTGTAAATATAGTTCTTCGAATTGTCTTCCACCTCGTAACCAACACCTCCGATGAGAATTCCTCACTCACAACACTTGCGTCGAACCCCTGAACACTTGTGCATAAATTTGTGTCAATTTTGCTACGATGATACATTAAATTAATGGCAAGCAATATGTTTAGAAATATATTCGATATTACAAATACATATAAAGAAACAATCCGTAGTAGCTAATTACGAGAGTTGATCAGAAAAAAAAAGGTTACAAGCCGCAGCATTTGAAATCTACATATTGTAGGGAAATTTCGTTTCCCCAGAGTGGAGGCAAATGACATTACTTGTCATACTGCTAATTTGCCCAGTTAGTAGTCCCATAATGTTTCCAGTTAGGACGATTGAAATGGCAAGACGTTTAGGGAATTGGTCTCTTTTGGAAGTGTTAGCCGTGATTCGACTTTTATGGGCAAAGAATGTGTCCGCACATCTGGCATACACACTCAATTTGCGGAAGTTGATGGTGAAGTAAGTGAGTGAGTGAATATTAACGTTGCACTGTTCAGCTACACGAGGGTTTGATGACGGACCACGTAATTTTGAACCATGGGCAAGTGACGTGGACGACACCTGAACTGGCAACCCCCTCTCCTAACTACCACAGTTTATGGTGAAGAAGTAAAGAGCAGATAACATTTAGCGAAATGGTATCACACTCTTTTCATTCATGCAGACAGGATATCGAAAAACGGAATATGGCAGACAAAGGCTAGGCAAATTCTTCAACGACTGAAATAAAAAAAAGTCCTATACATAGAATGTGCTAAAGGGTCCACAGTTTTTAGTTCGCTCTCGGTATTTCCACTTCGAGTTTGTGTGAGCTCGCTGGCTCTAGTTCCTCCATGCGGTTGCTGATTCGAAAGCTCCTCGGTTTGAAGTCCTCCTTAAATCGCAGACTCCCAGCTATAGTTGACTTTCAAGTCTATCGCTTACGAGAGGCCTCTTATCGGATTCTTTTAGTCAAAATTTTCCTTTTCTCCCTCGCATCTCCTTTTAAACATCTCGTTTCTCACGGTCAATCTCCGCCTACCTCTTTGATCTCTTGTCCAACGGCCACTTATAGCGAGATTCTGTCTGCGCGTACAGTCTTAGTTCTATCTTCTCAGACGTGATGTTGTCACAGATCCGTGAGAACCCGAAAGCACATTGTACCGATGTCTCTTTTAACCACTCGGAATTCAACGTGCAAAATGGTCAGAATGTTTGACCACCCATTTCAGAAACTTTTTCCTCAGCAATTAGCTAAACGAAAGGTATTTTCCCACGTTTGTCGATGTCCCCTTTTAGCAATTAGATGGAAGAGACTGTGGGTACATCGCAATCTAATGAACCGTAAATTTTAATTGAGTGAGAGTTTTATAAATGTCTCACTATAAAGCAACACGAGAGCTATTGCCTACGAACATCCTAATTTTGAATCTCAGCAAGTGACGAGGACAACACCTGAAGTTGCAACCTCCACTTCTAACTAAGAAACCACAGCAACGGCACGTCAGTAAAAATCTGTTACTACTCATTTTTGGTCATTGTACGAGATGCAAGCAAGAATGTCGACTCCAACACATTTGAATGAAAATCACTGCATTCGGTGATGTAGTAACATTTCAAAATATCTCATCCCTCCCCCATCTCCTCCCCTACAAAGTAAATATTGTCAGCTGCTTCGCTTTCTTTAGTTTGTCCGTTCTCCATTCCCATAAAGGGAGCGCTTATCGTTTTGTAGTAAATCTTTTTATTTTAACTTTGAATGCACTGGAAAAATTTTCATTTAACTTTCAATAAATTTTGATCTCCTCAAAAAAGGTTCAACAGAATTACTTACTGAAAGAAATATTTCTATATTCAGAGCTGAGGCTAATAGCCATATGGACTGTGTTACAAAATGGGTTACTGAAGCAGAAAACTATGTTATCCTTACTTACAGCTTGTCAGTTTTAAAAGTATCCAAAATATTAATTGAAAATCCATTAAGATAATTTTGAATTTGCAACTTACCAAAATGTCCCAAATAGTTCAACCAAAAATTCAATTTCCCAGAAGAATAAATAAAAGATAAAT
>BMAV01017774.1:0-11211 GCA_019973955.1 Trichonephila inaurata madagascariensis | reverse complement strand
CGGGTGGATGTCTGGGGGTGCCAATTGATATTTTTTCCCTGATGGGACAACAGTGGTGTAGCGACCATTTTATGAGTGGAACTAATTTTTAAACCTCTTTCATATGTTGCTAGGGAAAATATTTGAAGAAAATAGGTTGTTCCAAGATAATTGAGAAGTTGACTATTTTGTAGTGAAAACAAGCATGGATCAGTAATTGTTTGATTTTTCACGAAAGTGTTGAATTTAAAAAATACCAATAAACAGGAATCATTCATTGACACTTTTCCTCGAAGATCTCTTTCAAGAGGTGATAAATAGGCTTTCTTGAATAATCTTTACAACAGCAAAAAAAGTGTTTTGTCAGTGGTAATGTCACAGCGGTAACAAAGACATCCTATGAAGTATGTTACATTATTGGTAATCATATGAAACCGTTTACTGATGCAGAAATTGTGAAGGAGTTATTCTTAAATGCTTCCAATTTAGAAAAATTCAGTGACAAAAATAAAAATAGAAAAAAAATAATTAAAAAAAGCAAAATAGGAATTTTAATATTTTGATCAATTTTTCACATTTTAAATTTTCTATGTTATCTTGGTTTTAAAGCATTTCCCTTTACATTAATTCTCATGTTGCGGCCCGCGTGAAATACTTAACATATATATGTAGCCCGGCATAAAAAAAAGGTTCAGTATCCCTAATCATCCCCATCCCTTTTTTTTAATATAGATAATCCTTACTAATATTATAAACGCGAAAGTTTGTGTGGATGTTTGTTATTCTTTCACGCAAAACCAACTGAATGAATTTTAATGAAACTTTACAATAACATAGCTTATACATCAGAATAATACAAAGGCTATAATTTATAAAGATATTGTGTGAAGTCACCAAAATATAACGATAACTGTCAAGAAAGTAGGACAAGAATCTGCCATCTGCAAAAAAAGCCCGAGACAGCATATATCTATCTTTTTATGTGAAGCAAAATTTTCCCTGTTTGTTTTGTCTACGCCTCGCCTCAGTGTATGCTCGCTTTTAATTTATTCCTTTTTTTCCCTATTTTTTTTTTTTTTTAATTTCATAATAAAACTATATTTCGAAGGGAGAGGTGTTGGCAAGATTTTAACATAAAATAAATACAACACAAAGTAATATTAACGTATTACACTTCCAGATATATAAATTATTTACACAATTTTAAGCGTTCATTACACCAAAATTTGTAACAATGTGTTTGTTACCTTTGCTGAGCAGAGATCGGCTTAGGAAGGTGTTTTCAAAAATCGACTGACAAGAGAGTTACGGGGAGCTATAAATAAATCACACACACAAAATCCTTTTTATCAGCTATTAGATCTACAGACTTAAAATTTAACAAATACGTTGTTTTTTTAATGTTCAACTGAAATATGCAAAAAGCTTTTTGTTTGTTTAATTTGCAATTAACGTAAAATTAACTCATTAAAATTTCTTTATCCTTCAATCTGTATTGTTTAATTTTTCAATTTACTCGTGCGAAGAACTGGTAAATCGTAATTCCAAGCAATAATTTAATTAAGAGAAAGTATACTTACATACTTTTAAGAGTTTTCAATTTTCCTTTGATAATCTAGGGCTTCGACCCTATCGGGGGTCTCGTCTCATTCTGGACTCAAACTTAAGGTATCCGACTACGTTCGGAACCGTGATTTTAAAAAAGCGCATAAATGGATATTTTTCATGATATTTAGTGTCACTTAGATTAGAATACATGTATAAAATTGTTTTAAGGACATTTTGACAAAAAAAAAATTATTTTAAGGCAATATTTCGGCAAAAAATTAACTTAGAATAACCTTTTTCCAAATGTTCTCCTTTTGTGAAAAATGCTTCCATTATAATAATATTTTGCCTGTATGTAGCTCAGACTTCTGTACAGAGGCTCAACTATGATGTTTGAAAAATTCACATTATTTTCAGAATTACAACCCATTGAAATAATTATCGGCGTTTTTTTCTTAAGATTTCTCCCCTCCGTTGTCGTAAAACATGAATAAGCCCACTTCTAAGTTATATATTTCAAAAATTCTAGTGGAGCCTCTGTACAGAGGTCTGAGCTATATACAGGTAAAGTTTTATTAGAATAGAAGCATTTTTCACAAAAAAAGAATATTTTGAAAATGGGTCATTCTATGTTCATTTTTTGTCAAAATATTGTACTTAAATAATTTTTTATTGTAATACTATTCTTAAAACAAATTTATATACATTTTTTAATCTAAGTGACACCAAGTATCATAAATATTAACCATTTATACGCTTTTGCAAAATCACGGTTCCGAACGTAGTCGGATACCTTAATAAGGTCATGATTCGAATATTTTCAAAGGTCAAATGTTACTTCCGTTGTATTCTTCCCAAAACTGGGAATTTCGGACGATATGTCAACTGGCCACATGTGATGACCATCGTCCATCTATAGGACTAGGCTGACCACTATACTCCATCGTTACTCATTCAGTCAAAAGTTGGCAGATGGTGGAGCTGGTATGTGAGATTGTAAGTCATACACTCTTATTTGTTTCGGGTTATTGTTTGTACAAGTATTTGACCAAGTATGCTATGTATTGTCTACTTTTATGGATCCTGGGTGGGACCTACATTTGTGTAGGGCAGGGGTGTCCAACACGCGGCCCGCATGTGGCCCGCCAGTACTTAAATTGAGGCCCGCCGACTCTTTTTTGAAAAATTTTTGAATATCAGATTTTTAAAGTTTTTTTTATTTTTAAGTTTATTTGAGGGGGAATTATATATATAATCAACAATGTATTTGCCCGTTATCTGTTCTTGTTTTAAAATAAATCATTTTTGATAATAGAAATGTTCTTTAGATTATATAAAATAGATTTATATTTTATCAAACAGTTACATTTGATTTTTATATTATAAGTTACTTTTTTAATAAATTCCGAATTGCATTATGCATATCCTTTACTATGGATGGTACAGGATTCTCGACTTTCATTTCTCCTCCTCCTTTTCTGTTTGGAGTGCCCAAAAAGGAAGAGGTAGTCAGAGATGTTTTTTATAGTTTAAAAAAAATATTCAGGACGGTTAAGATAAAGGGCAATGTATACTTAATCGTTTGCGAATGATAGCACAATCAAATTTCAACAATGAGTAACGAAAGATTAATTCAATAGGAACACACACCGTAATTTTCAAGAAAATGTGGCAACTGTAATATTTTAAACATTATTTAATCATTACATTATTATATTATATAAACATTATTATATTATCTATGTCTGTATGCATGAAAAATAATGAAAACAATAATAATAATTCATTCTGTTTTAAATTTTTACTCCAATAAATATTTTTTTTGTTTCCAAATCTGATATAAAGGTATGTATTTTTATGTGCGGCCCGCAAGATTATAATGTTTTTATGAAGTGGCCCACAAGGTCATTTGTATTGGACATCCCTGGTGTAGGGGGTCCAAGGTCTACTTTTGAGTAAGGCCCCACTACCGTACTGATGAAGAACTAACACCCAACTAACTATTCTTTGATAAATTATGGTGAATTTAAATACCTCATTATAAGAAGTGATAGAAATTATTTTGTTTCTGGATCGAATTGTTTTTAGAAGTTTTATTTTGATGTTGCCGGAAATTTATTTTTGATGTGTATGATAAAATCACTAATCTTTTTATTCTCTGTAACCGAGCATAAATTCAGAACATTACAAATAATTAGAACTTAATTGGGAAATATGCAGAATCAAATTTACTTTATATAATTGTAAATAAATAAAAAGAACTTTATTTATTTATTTATTTTTTGAAAAATATTAAAGCTCTTCAAGGAAAATCAAGTTAATTTATGTTTCCCACTTTTTTGTATACAAAATTTTTTTTCAGTTATACAAAAAACAAATCAAAAATTTTTAAGTTATGTTACATGTAACATAATCCTAAAAGACATTTTTAATATAAAAGTTTATGGAATGACTTTCAAAATGTGTTGTTAATTTAAGCGTAAATTATTAAAAATTTAAAGGGTTTAAATTTAAAGGACATTTTTTGTTAAATGGTGTTAATTTACGTATAACTTGTCATTATTTTTCTTAACTTTACGAAAAAAATTTAAAAAATATATTAATATATGCACATGTGCTGGTACCGCGAAAAATATCTTGAAATCAAAACCAAATAGTTTTTTCCCCTCCTCTGCGAGCAAATGGAGTTCTAAATTTTTTAAAACAGTAGCGCAGCGTTTCTCAAGGGGGGGTCCCCCCCACCCCTTTGGGGGGGCATAAAAACCCCTACCTGGGGGCGAAATTCTTCGAAAAGTAAAAAAAAAAACATTATTCAAAAAAAATTATTAATTTACTGAAAGGAAGCAAAAAAAAAAAAAAAAGATTCTTTATGAAACGTAACAATTTTATCCTATCACTAAAAAGAAACAAAATTTTTTATTATTAACAGTAACCCCTAAAAAATTTTAATACAAAAACGATAATTTGTAGGGTTTTTTAAATAAGGTCGTATTTTTTGCGGCCTTAGCGTAAAAGTACATTATTTCACCCAATATTTTTCCCATTATAGGGGAAGGGGCGTTGAAACAGGATTGAAAATTGGGTCGCTAATTTTTGAAAGTTTGAGAAGCCCTGCGGTAGCGTCATCTACCGGGAGAAATTTTCCTCCATTTTAAAAAAAATTATGGCGCCATCTGTGGGATGTAATTTTATTTAAAAAGTAAATCAAACAGTTAATCTTATATATCTTAAAAACATGATATTTTACATTGTTTTATTTAAAAGAACAATATTTTTTTTACATTTTTTTTTTTAAGTGATTTTTAAAAATTTTTTAAGAGCTGACAAAAAAATTCTAACACCCCCGATTTTTAACAATGCATAATGTACAAAAGCATGCTGAATTGCTTTTTAAATTTTCACTTCTTAGATAATAAATAAATAAATCATTTTTGGTTTTTTTTCTGAATATGCGCAAGATACAGGGAATTCCTTAAAATATTAATTTTAAATCTAATATCTCTTTAAAAAAGAGGGAACAGAGAAGTCTGTAAATTAGGACTCATAAAACGCATATTTCTTTTTCAAATAATCAATTATTATTTATTTAGAAAACTATGTCATAGTGCATTTAAAAAAATAACGGATTCTCCATATTCAAAATTGAAACAATAGATTCCTAAATATTTGATGCGATTATTTTAAATAACTCATTACTTAGGTGCAGTGGCGTAACGGAGAATAAAGGGGTTCGAAAATTTAGATTTTTGGGTGAAGCCGGGTCTTACGTACATGGCGCCTCTGGTTTTAAAACCCCCCTTCCCTGGGGGGCCCCCCCGGTTATTAAGGGGTGGGGTACGTTACGCCACTGCTTAGGTGTCTATTTTGAATAAAAGAGGTTTAAATCTTTAAAAAATGAAAAATATGAAAAGAAATAAAAAAATTTAAAATTAAAAAAATTTTAGAATTTCCCAAAATTTTAAACATCAGTGGGGGGAATTTTTCTTTTTAAAGGAAAAAAGCAATACAATAATATGGTTCACTATAAGTTATTTTATTAGTAAAAAATTAAAATGTAAAAATAATTTTAAATTGTCAAGAATTATTACTATTTCAGTTAAGAATGTTAGAATATTTACTTTTAGTTTTCTCTCATTTTTTTGTCAAAGGAAAAAAATTTTTCCAGTGTTTTACAAAAATTTAAAAAAATTGTTAAATGATGAAGTAGTATTTTTAAATTTTTTTTAAAAATAGAACTAATGAAATTGCTCTGGTTTTTTTAACCTGTAAATTTTCCTTTTTTTAGATTTTTTAGATTTTTAGATGGTTTTCCTAAAATATTTACCTAGTAAATCAATTCAAAGAATTTATATTACGTTAAATTATTCGAAATATACCACAATTTTTTTTTAAAAAATATCAGATCTTAGTTTAAAAATAATTATTCAGATCTTGCATTCTGAAAGTGGCATTAAAACTTAACGGAAAATTGTGGTGGATTAAGCGATTTGTTTTTTTCTGAGAAGACTTATAAAATAAAGGTTCCTCTTAAATTTAGTTTAATAGAATGAAAAGCACTGAAAGCAAAATATACAGCTCATTCGAACTTTGAGTCAAATTTCGAGGTCCTCCAATTATTTTTTTAATTAAAAATTTATTTGCATAACTTAAAAGTTAACAAATTTTTTTAAAAAAAAATGTGTGTGCTTATGACCACACGATAGAAATGATAACTTCAAATTTGTAATGTTAAATCAGGGATTAGTTAGTGAATAAAAACAAGGGGGTATTATATTGTCCCATAAAAAATTTTTTATTCATATGTCTGTACTCACATAAAGTAATAATTTTTTTTCGAAATATACAATCATATTTTTGAAAAATTTGAAGGGAAAAAATAGGCTTATGGTAAAAAACAAAATAAAAAAAACAAATTTTAAAAAATTTTTTTTTGTCTTTTGAAAAAACTGCTGGGGCTGCGGTAGCCTAGTGGTCAAGGTATGGGTCGGGGCGTCATGAATTTGGGGCCTGTTACCATGACCCGCCGGGGGATACGTTAAAATTTCCGGGGGCTGAAACGCCTCCCCTTTTGGGGTGGTGGGGTTAGGAGAGGGGGGCCATCGGGGGTCGTCCACGTCACTTGACCATGGTTCAAAATTCGTGGTCCGTCGCCAAAACCCCGTATAGCTGAACAGTGCGGGCATTAATATTATTTACCCACTTTTTTGAAAACTCTTTCCCCCACTTAGAATCCGGTAATTTATTCAGAAGAGCCGATTGCTTTTTTAATTTTTGTAATTTAACAATATTCAGTTCTATCCATGGTTTCTTTTTAAACCAAAAAGGATGATAAGACATTTTTTGATCGGGAAGACAGGAATCTAGGTCAAAACTTTCAAAAAGGGATTTAATCAGAAGATTTATATCACATAATCTTTAGCTTATACTGGCTCTTTTGTCATTGTATGCCAGTTTCGTACAGATAGATCCGGTGGAGCTGCAAGGTAAGTTTTTTTAAGTACATTTTGTCTTCTTGTATTTAGGTTATTTAATATAACTTTTTCTTAATACCTTTATAGGGTCAGGGGGGGGGTAAGTAGGCCTATGGGGTAAAGTGGGGGTGTATTAAAAAACACCGGTTCCCTCTTTTTGAATAAAGATATTTAATTATTTCTTTTTTAGAGACATCTATTGAGATTATAGTAAATATTTTCATTTTAGTTTGTGAAGTTTTCAACAAATTTGATGTTCATTAAAATGTTTGATTTGCTGTTTGCAAATGGTTTATTAATTTAGGCTGCTGATGAACTGTCTTCTAAAATCAATATTAACTGGTAAAAAGTATTCATTTTAGTTCAGATTTGTAGAGCAATATCTAAGGAAAACATCCACATAAAAAGTTAAGAATAAATTTTATAATTCTATTTACCATGAGTTGTTTTTTAGGTGGGGTAATTTGAGGGTATGGTTAGGCTTAGCTAAGTGTTCTATGATAGGGACATTTATTACCTCTACATTAACTTTAGCAAATGTCTAATGCTTTTTATTTTATAATAAAAGAACTAAAACAATTAATTTACTTAGTATTTATTCACTAGATAGTAATTTTAATACTGAAAAACATTTTGCAACCATTAGATGCTGGAGTGTTTTCTCCTATGAAAAAAGCTTGGAAAAGGAGATTTTGAAACATTGCTTTAGAGAAAGCAGATTACAAAATGTTTTTATATCATCATTTCCATTTCTCTTGAAAAAGTTGTTTGAAAGAATAAAGCAAGAAAATGCAGTGAAGGAATTTAAAGGATCAGGACTTTATCCTCTGAACAGAAAGGTCATCCAACACAGTATTCTCATTACAGATAAGGGAAACAACCCAGAACACACACGTAGTACAAGAACAGATTCTTTCGCAACCATTGTATCTTCTGAAGCTCTGTGTCGCTCAACTCATCTTTAAAAGATTTAAAGAAACCAATAATACAAACTCTCTCTCTCTCCCACTTCATATGTAAAAACAGTTTTAGCCATTGAGAATTCAAAGAGACAGCGAAAAGAGTACAGAGCAAGATTGGTGAGGTTTTAACTAACAAAAATGTTTTGGAAAGGTTGGCTGCTGTAGAAAGTGACCGTAAGAACAAATTTTATCAAGTAAAAATAAAAAGAAGGATGTAAAAGGTACAGAAAGTTTTAAAATAAAGCAAGGATCATGAGTAGAAAGTTTGAGTACTGGTCAAGAAGTCAATCATCTAAATTCATTGGACAAGTGATGGAAATTAATGAGTTCTATCACAGAAAATATCTGACCAAGTCACCTTTGGGGGACTATTACACTTTTCCTGCTATTGATGATGAAGATTGTGTTAGAGTTTTGTGATATATGCTGCATACTACATGAGCCTAATTTTGATAGCCGTGGTCATAGTTTCTTTACTTAAATAATTTTTTTAAAAAAACTTTTTTGCCCATTTGTACCATTGAATATAACCAAGGCACATTTATTTCAGCGTGTTCTTGTTTCAAAAAGAATATTTACATATTTTTATTTAAATATACACCAATTTTGAAACTCCCCCCCTCCCCCCCATGAGGTAAACTGGGGGTATCAAAACATGCTCTTTCAAATGTATCTCACTGTGAGAAAACAATCTAACAAAATTGAAGGGCTATGTTTCATGTTTAATCTATATGTGAATCCAATGTATATAAAATGCATCAAAAGTTTCATTAAAATTAATTTAATAGTTTGATTTTAGGGACTTCTCTAAAAAAAGCTTGATTTTACCCCCATTTTTCCCTACCTGACCCTACTTAATTTTGTTATTTTAAATTTTTTATTCTTTTAATTTTCTTTTTAGACTCAAAGTACACTGCTGTTTGTAAAAAATGCGACACCATGAAGGAATCATAAGAATTAAATGAACTTTCCAGCAAATATCAATCATAGGATGTTACGTAAATCTGTATAAATTCAGAGCCACCGCACATCCGTGGCGTGCGCAGCGCCCTCTTAACTGATGCTGAAAGCATATCAATAGAGGGCTGTAACGGGACGTTGAAAATAGTTAATGATTATTTGCTAGTGGGGTACGTTTAGTGAGACCTAAGAATGCCTCCACGACGAAATAAGGAGAAATTCCAACAACTTACGCAGTTTGAACGGGGGAAGATTATCGGCCTTAGAGAAGGAGGATTTTCCTATCCCACAATAGGAGTTCGTGTGCAGCGGAACAGTTCCACAGTGGTGCTGTGGAGCAGTGGACTGACGAGCCCCGAACAACTCGAAAAACTGGCATTGTACGACGGAAGGTGACGTCAGCGTGCGACGATCGACACCTACTCCGCATGGCATGGAATGACCGTACAGCTTCCTCCAGGCATTTGGCAGCACGTTGGTCTACTGCTACAGGTGTACTAATGTCGGTTTATCAATTTGTTGACGTCTGCTGCTGTGAATTGGGGCAAGGGTCCCTTTTTAGGATTCACGGAAAAACCATCGACGGCTGCGTCTGCAATGGGCTCATGAGCAGTGAGCTTGGTAAGCTGATTGGCACCAAGTTGCCTTTTCAGATGATTCATACTTCAATTTGTGGGACCATGATGGCCGCATTCGTGTTAGACGTTATGCTGGTGAACACCGCCTTCCAGAGTGAGTTATCGAACGACATAGTGGCCTAACACCCGGAGTTATGATTTGGGGTGCAATTCCGTATCATGGACGATCCAATTTGAATTGAGCTACGAATTGAGGGTAATCTCAATAGCAACAGGTACGTCCATGAAGTGCTACAGCCCGAAGTCCTTCCCTTCCTTCAAGGCATCCCTTGCATTATCTTTCAGCATGATAATGCACGCCCACATGTTGCAAAGACTGTTTGAGACTTCTGTTCAGCCCAACACATGCAACTTCTTCCTTGGCCTGCTTATTCGCCGGATATGTCGCCTATTGAACACGTGTGGGATTTAGTTGGTCGGCGTCTCGCAGCTTCCGCACCTGCAGCTTCAAAAAACGAACTTTTGCTGCGCATACAAGCAATATGGAATTCTATTCCACAAGCAGACATTCAAAATCTGTTTGACTCCATGCCACGTCGTATATCGGCACTTATTGCAGCGGGTGGTGGCTCACCAAATACTGTTTTCGACACTTAATATTGATTTTGCTTTTTAAAATTTCGTCATTTATTTGTACTTTATACATGTCGTTTGTGCATTAATTCTGAGATTTCTTCATGGGGTGTATTTTTTACAAACAGCATATATTTAAGAAATTATGTGATTAATAGAACTATTTGTTCTATGTATTCTGATTCACTTATAAAACAGATTTTTATTTTATTTAATGCAAATATTGTGCTAATGATAATTATACTATATACTTAGTTCTATGACCCTTTTCCTTTTTCTGCATTTTAAGTTTAATTTTAGTTTACAATTTCTCTATCTCTCTAAGCATATTTTTTAAAAATATTACATGTTTCATTTTTATGCTTCTACTAGGATGAGAAAGGATCCCGCCGTTCATTTTCGTAGAAAGGGGTGGCGGGGGGGGAAGCCCCACTTAGATCGAAACTATAGGAACTTCACTTTCACGGCGTATTGGTGGAGGAGGGGGGACAGACTACCACGATTCATGTCGTTTTGGAATGGCGGGGAGGGGAACGTCCCTCCTTTGGTCACATGTCTATTTAGGGGGGTGTATGTCACGGACGAGCACGATTTCCGACTAAGGACGAAAAATGTCGAATGAGCTTTAGAAAGCCGAGCTTCATTCAAGTTCACTCTCCAGCAAAACGCACCTAAGGAAGTTATCACTTCAAAATTTCATAAAAAATTTTAATATACACAGAAGGGCCACTGAATTAAGGATATCTACCTAGTAACGAGTTCGGCTTTCTCTTACCTTGATAGCGGCACAGACGAGGCACAGATTCACCAAGTCTCTGAAAATGTTCCACGGGAATTACTTGCCAAATATTGGCTGAAGCTGTCCATAATTTAATAAAGTTCGTTGGTGCTGTGTGATGGCCTTTCACGCCTGGTTACAAAACATCCCAAAGAGGCTCAAGAGGATTTAAGTCTGGGCTTCTAGGTGGGTTTCTGGGCTTCTAGGTCTAATTTTCTTAATCGTACAAATAATTTTCATAAATTAAGTAGAATTTAGCCCTTTTTTTTTTCAAATTCATTAAAAAAATTTTTAAACGGGTG